>JASANF010013322.1:0-38574 GCA_030248245.1 Trissonchulus sp. WLG1_4
ACAAGGCTGAAACTGGAGAAGCAACCGAAAATTCTGGTAGTAGTGCACGACACGATGTTCAGTTTCGGGCCCCACTGCAAGAACGCAGCCAGTAGAGTTCGCAAAAGAAACAACATCCTAAAAGCTATTGCGGGCTCGTCTTGGTTACAAGACCAAGACACACTAGTTTTGACCTTTAAGGCGGTGGGTCGATCTGTTGCGGAATATGCAGCCCCTATATGTTCCACACCTGCTAGCAACACCAGCTGGAAAACACTAGAAACCGCTCAAAACGAGGCCCTGAGAATTGCCACCGGCTGTCACGTCATGTCTAGCTCTGATCATCTCCACCAAGAGACTAAAGTGCTTCATATACGCGCCCACGCTGAACTCAGAACGAAACAATATCTGTTGGCATGCCATCAAGTCAACCACCGTGGTTATAAGCATGCAACGGCCGCGCCTCCACCACGCAACATGAAAGCCACGTTCAACAAATACCGACCTGACGTCAGAAGTTTGTCCGACAACCACCCAATTGACCATCAGACCTACAAATCCAGCCTGAAACGCTTGCACACACACAGGCAGTCAGCACATCGGTGGCCAAGCTCAAGCCGAACCCTGTCTTAGCTGCAGCGCCTCCCACCATCCACGAGTCAGCTTTCGCGCCCGGCTCGGACTACCCTGGCGCAATTGCGCTCGGGATACTGCTGCAAACTCAACTCGTACCGCTCCCGAATCGACAACACCGTGGCAAACATATGTCCTGACTGCGGCACCAGCCCCCACGACACACACCATCTGTTCAACTGCCCACTAAACCCCACACCACTGACAGTTCATGACCTATGGGGGAACCCAAGGGCGCTGGCAGATTTCCTGCAAATTTTTTGACAGACGACCCCTGCGACGGCCTCGGGCGTGCCATCGGAGGGCTACAACAACAATAACAACCAAAATTGCACTGAAATTTCAAAAATTTCCCAAAATTTTCTTTCGAGGGGATCTTGCCCCTAATTCATTATATACTGCTCTAATGAATACATATACATTAGAGCAGTATATAATGTATATATATATATTCTCAAAATGAATACACGCTCCAGCGTCAATATTTCCGTTATCGACTCTTCAAATTGCTGGATTTGCTAAAACTCGGTCGCAATGGCAGATTTTTCTATTCCATGTGCTTTGTGCTCGTCCAAAGCCCATCATTCGTGCCTTGGCGTGACTGATGCCCAGTTCCGGAAATTTATATCGGCGGGGGCTGAGCCATATATAAATACGGCATGCGAAAACTGTAAGGCATTGCCAGATCGCGTGGCTGTCCTTGAGCGCATGATGGCTACAAATCCCAGCCCAAACCCCACTCATAACCCTGACAATTTGGCACCAGTCCAACCGAACAATAATCCCAACGTGACTCAAGACGTAATAGCAAATATTGTGTCCGCTGTTATTACCAAAATAATGCCTGAGATCCACAGCATGATGAATACTACTGTCCAGTCTCTTATGGAGAAAAGCGAAAAAGCCGACAACCTGGTAGTAACGGGACTGCCTGACTACAAGCCTGGTACAACAGAAGAATTCGACGTAAAAACAGCGGTCGCCCGAATGATTGACTTTGCTGGATTGAATCAAAATGATGTAGTTAGTGTGTATAGGGATGGTGACCTGGGAACCCCGAAGGGCCGAATCGTCAAAGCTAAGTTCAAAAATAAGCCGGCTCGGTCGGCATTTTTGGGTAAATCATCCTCTTATCGTAACATTGGTGACGATTTGGCCCGGGTTTGGGTGCGCCCAGATTTGACATATGCTGAACGCGTACAAGATCGCGCTCTCAGAGCAGAACTTAAAGTTCGGCGTGAGAGAGGCGAATACGTGATTATCAAAAATAATGCTATCGTCGCTGGTAAACCTCGCCCCCCAAACTGAATTTAAATTATTTTAATAGTAATTATACTAATTCTTTTTATCGAACTAAATTTTGTGACGCGGTATTGTTTAACGCACGAAGCCTAGTAAATAAAACTTTTGAATTCAAGTACGAAATTTTACAGGCTCCCAAACCATACTACATGATTTTTGTAACTGAAACCTGGTTTGATGAAACTTTTTCGGATGCGTCACTTTTTTGTTCTGATAGATACACTATTTATAGAACCGACAGAAAGAGGGGGCGAAGTTGTCAGCTTTGATTCATAAGTGCTTTCCTAGTTATACAGTCTGTTCTGAAAGTAATACTTGGGGCGAAGTTTTAGTTATTGATGTTTTGATAAATACTAGAGTACGAATTATCATTTTGTATTCACCGCCTACCCATACAAGTGTAGATGTAAAAAGTATGTGTTCATTTTCTAGAGTCAGTAATTGACCCACTGAAAAAAATTGTGATACTTGGAGATTTTAATTTCCCCGATATAAATTGGTCGACCTTAACTACATCAGCTAACACGCCAGATGAAGTCTTTCTTGAATTTGCTATGGCTAACAACCTCAGCCAACTGGTTACCTCATCTACAAGGGGTCCGAATTGCCTAGACCTGATTTTAGTTAATTTTAGTGGAATATTTGATGTTTTGACAATGGAACCCTTTGCATCCAGTGATCATCAAAAAATCACTTTTAGAGTTGCTACAATGGTATCAAAAAAAAGGCCACAAAAATCAGTCAGAAATTTCAGAAAAGCAGATTATCATAAAATCAATGATTATTTGTTGAGCATTGACTGGTTAACTTTATTTAATAACTCTTACGATGTGGAATATTTGTGGTCAATTGTTAAGTTTCATGTTTTACAATCAATTCAGTTGTTTGTCCCATTCAAAATTACAGGTAAGAAACCGCCTCTTCCTCGATTTCTGATTAAGCTTCGTAACAAAAGGGCCAAACTTTGGAAAAAGTTTTCTAAATCTAGGCTACAAATTGATCATGAGATGTGGAAGCTTGCTAATAAAAAATTTTAGCGGGCTGTTTTGGAATATCAGCGTAACCGAGAATATAGGATAGTCTCTGCAACTAACCCCTCCGTTTTTTGGAATTATGTCAGTAGAACACTGGAGCCTAAGGATCAGTTGCCCGTTTTAGTTTCACAAGGTGAGCAAATTGTTGAAGAGAAAGCAAAGGCTGATATCTTGTCCGCTGAATTTGCAAAGCCTTTTACAAGTGACAATGGTGCAACGCTTCGCAACAATCCATATCAAAACAGGTACGTTATTTCTGATTACTGTATAAGCCTATCTGAAGTAACCGAAGCCTTAGCTTACTTGCCAAATAAGCTTAGCTCAGGACCGGACGAGATTCCCACATTCTTTTGGAAAAAGGTAGGAAATACATTTTCCCCTATTGCCCATATATTGTTTAATGTTTCCCTGTTGTGGCAGTGGCATACCCTTAGAATGGAAGTCCGCCAATGTAATTCCAGTTTTCAAGAAAAAGGGTAGTAAAAACGACCCTTCTAATTACCGTCCTATAAGTCTGACATGCGTTATTATGCGATGGTTTGAAAAATGTATGACGCCGGTTTGTATTCGACTTCTTACCTTTAACGGTATATTAAATGGAACACAACACGGCTCCTTAGCTGGTAAGTCTACCCAAACCCAGCTTTTAGAATGTGTAAATGACTGGACGACTGCAATAGATAACAGAAATTCAGTAGTTGTAGTTTATCTAGACATAGCCAAAGCTTTTAACACTATTTCTTTTGTTAAATTAATTCAAAAACTTTTTTGGTGTGGCGTTCGTGGAAGTCTTCTAGACTGGTTTCAAAATTATTTAACAAACAGGAAACAAAGAGTTAAGCTAGGTATTGCATACTCTGATTGGATCGCCGTTACTAGTGGTGTCCCCCAAGGTAGTGTACTAGGACCCATCCTCTTCGTTATCTATATAAACGATATTGTACACGTGGTAAGAGAATCCTCTATTAAAATTTATGTTGATGACACCAAACTTTATATAACAGCAAGATCACACAACGAAGTCCAGCTGTTGCAGAACGATCTTGACAGGTTAGTCGAATGGGCGGCCAAAGCTCAACTTCAGTTTTCTGTCCCCAAATGTAACTACTCATGCCTAGGCCGCCCTAGTTACCCAATCAGTCTGACCATGCAAAATTCAAACCTACCCGCAGTACACTGTGTAAAGGATTTAGGCGTTTGGCTTGCTTCGGATTTAAATTCCGTTAAACATTGCTCAGAAATTGTGAAATCAGCCTACAAGGTCATTGGTATGATTTTTCGAAATTTTGCAGTTAAATCACCCGATCCTTTAGTCAAGTTATATAGTACGTATGTCATTCCTATGTTAGAATACAACTCGTGTGTCTGGTCCCCATGGCAGATTTATTTGATAGATAAAGTAGAAAGAGTTCGAAAATTTTTCACCCGACGTATTCCTTTTGTTTCTAACTTAACGTATAAAGAGCGACTACTTACATTAAAGCTGAAATCCCTTGAATTAAGACGATTACTTGCGGACCTAAAGTTAACCTATGAAATTGTTCACAACTTGATCGACCTTGATTTTTCAGCCTTTTTTCAATACAAAGCATTTTACGGTAACAGATCGGCAAACTCTTTGAGCTTGGAACTGCCCAAATTTCGTTTACAATTACGTGCTCATTTTTTCTCAAACCGTGTTATATATACCTGTTTGGAATTGCTTGCCCAACGATGTCGTAACTAGTTCTAGCGTAGAGTAGAAATTTTCATTCGCAAAATAAATGAGTTAGATCTCAGCAAGTTTTTAAGATCGACCTATTTACGGTGATGTACATTTTCTCCGGTTTCCTTGTTTTTTTGATTCGTGTTTTTTTGCCTCTTTAAACCCCAATTATAAACCGTCAGGGAGGGCTGTGTATGACCTTTATTTTAAGGTTTTGCCCTTCCTATGCTGCATTTTTGTTGCGCTTGAGTCCGTTATTGTTTTATTTTTCACTTATAGCTTCGATGTAATCCTTTTCTGTTTCTTACTTTGTTAACATTTTTTTTGTTATACTAATGCTGCATAAATAAACTTCTTCTTCTTCTTCTTCTTCTTCTTCTACATGACTTACATATATCTGCTATGGACATATGGTGTATTATTAATGAGTAATGCTGACAACTATAATTGGTATTTAGTTATTTCGTATGGCTTTCTGGGGTTTTTTTCGCTGGCAAATTTTCGCAATTTTGTGAGCAGCTTGAAATTTTTTTCGCAAAATCAAATTTTTCTTTGCAAAGACATATTTTTGTATTTATGTACGTAATGCATTAGTCTTTAGATTAAAATATTATATAATGAATACTTCTTTTTTAACAAAAAGCAATGATTTTGACATTTTTATAGAAATTTGTGGAGCCGTCCTGGCGTCTTGAAAATTCTTTTGAAATTCTTCACAATTTTCACAATCACAATCCATGCTCAGCCGTCAAGAGTATTCAAATTACTAAAAAAATGACCATGTTTGGCCCGAAAATGCCACCACTTTGAAATGGATCTTAGTGTTGTCGCGTCCGACCCCTAGTGCTACACGCGGTCGTTGTGAGTTGTGACACATGGAAGGAAATGTTTCCCATTTTCAGTCAAGTCTTTAAACAGACTGGTCGTTGTGTAGATAATGACTGCAAATTAGTTAATATTACTCTAAATGGACAGCAAAGACAGTGTCGCAGAGTGGCAGCCTGGCACCGTGAAATTGTAGAATTGAAAAGTGATCTACTTACATTTTACAGGGGTGTCTTAGATACTCCTTACTATGCTAGACTTTTGGCTACTGTGTGCCAGCAAAATTCTCAGCTTTGTCCTCCAAGGCATCGCGAAAAACGATTTTTAGGATTACTGGCTGCTGGACTGTTTGGCTTTGCTGGAGTCGGTCTTGGGGTTGCCAATTCTGTACACATCGGTCATGTGCAATCAAAAGTAGAAGCGTTACACAGTGCTGTGCACTCACTGTCACACAATTTGCAAATCACACAGGCTAGTATCAAGGAACTCACTGTCGCTAACGAAAACGTCTATGCTTTTATGCATCATTCCGTACAAGATTTGGTAGGGGCAATTATTGATCTTCAGTGTCGCGAGGATAATATGATTAATCAGCTGCAACAATTTCTAACTGCGCATTTGTTTGTCTCTAGTGTTAGACATTCAATTGATGCTGATGTAGAAGATCCCTTGGACATGGTCGAACCAGGAGATCCTAACATGCTAAGGAAAGCTCCAGAGTAATGTAATATATGCGCACAAATTCACGGAGTAATAGTAGTGTAAGCTTTAGCATAGATTACTACTACTGACTACTGAGCTTCAATGTATAATGTTTATTGACAAGTGAATTAACAGTAACAAATCAATAAACATACTACAATATTTTAATATTTTATTCAATCTATGTCTATTGTTTGATCAAGCCCATTGGCCCAAATATCATTAATGTTTATTCAGAAAGTTGTTTTAAGCGCTTTTTACTGCTTGTAGAATTGAATACTACCTCTACCATTTGTTTTGTCAGTTTTTAATTACGTAATGTCATCATAGTATATAGTTTTACTTACGAAGCTTTGATTATCTCTTATTTATATACCATTGTATCTGTATGTTTTTTCTATGTTTGCTTAACTATGTTAAGTTTCCATAGATTGTCTCTAATCCCACCAAACCAATAAATTGAACGGCTAAGGTTTTCACTTCCTTATTTTTACGCCCCCAGCCGCGATATCTATATTCAGTTCTCGGTCCTATGTATTTTTGGGGTAAATTTCCAGTGTTAATTCACTGAGCAGGTAGTCGACACCACCGTATTCTGTAGTGGTTGACTGCCTGCAGAGCAGAATGATGAATTTTCAAAAACTGCCGGAGTGGACTCAAACCACCTACCTTCCGATTAATAGTCGGACACTCTACCAACTGAGCTAAGCCGGCCGTTGCGAAAAAGTTGATGTAATGAAGTGTCTACTGAAACGTAAATACTGTGAAGCGACTCAGCAAGCAGTCTATATTAAAAAAACACGAAAGAGCAATTATAGCGTTAAAAAATAAACTGAAATGAAATAAAATTCTACGTAGGAATTTTACAACGTTCAACCAGCAACCCTGGCTGTGCACATACCTATATGTTATTCTTAGCTGTTGCCACTACAGTTTATCTTGAACAAGAACGGTGATTATTAAGCTGGCCAGTAGGCAGCTAACATAATATCTTTAATAAACTATAGTTAACTATATTCAATTAAATTTAGTTTACTCGATTTTATTAGTAGGTTTACAATTTTGAGACTTCAGTGATTTACATACGCTTTAGCCACTGAGACAAACAGAACTAAATAGAAACAAGAGCTAGCCTTTCGTCCAAAAATGACAATCTTTTCTTTTATGTTTCTCTCTTCGCCAGAACGTTGCTCTAATGCGCGGTTATGGCCGCGTTTAATATTTCCTGCGGAATATAGACACTCCAAGGTCATGCTCAGTACTCAATCAGGAGGTACACTTCTTACTCAGCAGACGAGCTTGTCATATTCTTACTTTAAAACGTCTGCCCCGGGTGAAACTGTAGCAGTAAAAGAAAATCGTAAGGAATCAATGTTATCTTGAGCAACTTTGTTTTAGGGACCGTTTTTAATTCTGTCTATTACCGCGGTGAAAGTAGCCCTTTGTCACACCTTTATGCTGCCCAATTGGAGCTAATGGCAGCAAGTTTGAAGTGTGGAACAAGCATATCAAGTCTTGAAAGCGAAATGTGCAGAGGACTATACAACCGCTATCGCTATTCTTGCAGAAAAGTCTGGTTTGCAGTGCAAAAAGATTCCACGTCAATTGGTCCCGAAAGTCAGTGGTTTTCAGTTCAAGTGGAAAATCGTCAGAGAAATCTGCATGCTACGCTTCGATTACCAAATGTGTTTTCAAAATGAGAACCTAAAGCTACAGCTACTAGACACTCATAGTCGGAAACTTAGAGAAAATCTAAATGATCAGTTTTGGGCATATTCTAACGGACACGGCAAAAATATTGCCGGCAAAATATTGATGAGCGTTCGTTCAGTGTTAGCATCAGGCATTTTTTCCCCAGCCTTCCCTAGCTCCGTAGTTGTAGGAGACTCACTTTTAAGTTGTGTTCGCATTCCTACAGTAAAAATAATCTCCATTTCTGGCGTAAAGAGAGCATTTGTAACAAGTGTGGCCGAAACAGCAGCTGGTCCTTACGTGAAAAATTTGCTAATTCTTGTTGGAACGAACGATTTAGTTTCAAAGGACGGTAAATTACACCCAGCTAGAAAAATAGCTGGGAATTTAATCTAGTGGTGCCAAAATTATGCTTCGTTAAACCAGCACCAAACGGTAATTTTGTGCACATTGATTCCGCGTCTTTGTGATGCAGAAACCAAAGTTGAACGTTCAGTGCAACGCTTTTGAGCCAAACTAGTGAGCATTTTAGACCTAAAATTGCCGAACGTGCAAATACTGGACTTGACTATTCCATCACGATGGGCTGCATTTGTCAGACCAAGGCACTCACTTGCTAACGAATGTCATATCTCATGTATTTAAATATAATAACAGACAAGAAACCCAGCCACAGCCATTCTTATTGCTTAGTTCTGATCAGATATAAAATATTCTATAGTTTGTGCTATTCGTATGTGACTTATGTTGTAGTAACGTAAAGTGGCTCAGTTTAGACTAATATACTACTTCTCTCGCTGATTGTTGTTGAGTGTTATGCTTTACATTTGTATGTCATTAACAATAACTAGTTATTGTGCAATGCATATACATTTAGCTAAACTAAAATTACTGTGCAGCCTGCTACATATTAACTAGAAGCAAAAAAAATAATAATTGCAGAAAAACAATCTCTAAATTGAAGTCACAGTAAATTTAGTGATAGTTTTTCAATGTGTCACAATTGTTTTTCCTGCCGCCACCGCAGTGGCGGCAGGTATTTATACTGCTTTTTGCCAAATACTGACCAAAAAGCAAGAAGCATATTTAACGTGTGAAATATTTTGCATGGTGGGAATAATATTTATTACATACTATTAGTCTTCAATAAAAAAGCTTGAAAAAGATTCAACTTTAGTCATAATGTTAATGGCAATAAATAACTGAATGGGTTAGCTACATTATATATTTTATTTATCTTTTCAAGTATCAATGTTCGGGTTTTTCACTTAGGTCCCCCTTGGTGCATATTTACAAGTCTCACTTACATAAAAGTTTGTCAATTGTTATTCTGTCCTTTATTTGATCCTTGCCGCCGCCCTCGCCGAAAAAATAAATATATCGTACCGTAAGAAACAGATTTAATTTCAAATCTACTGAAATTATTAAGACATTTTGTCACTATTACTTGCTGATTAAGCAATGTATGTATACTAGTAATTTTTACTAATATGTTTTATTTGTATATTTTCGATGATTTAATTATTGAAAAAATAAATTTTATTTGTAGGTGCACGTATATGCAACCAGCGAGTCTAATACTTCTGAAAAGATTTGCATGGTTGACATTTTAACATTTTCAATGTGGTTTATATTTTGTTTGAGACATTGAGTCACTCGCCGTCAGTGTTTAATTTTTTAAAACTAAGTATAGAAATGATTAGCGGTGAAAATTTTTTGATACCAAGCTGTAACAGAAGTGATTAAATAATGGAAGTTTTTACGTTACGTGAAAACTAAAAAAATAATGCAGCGGCAGGGTCTTCGTGGAAGTCATGACTGTTAAAAACACAAAATTATTCTGACGTTTTGCATGAGACTGCTGCTTGTTGTTGTTTGAATTAGGCGCTGCAGTAATTTTAAATAGTTTTTTAGCTCACTTGACCATTTTAGCTGGTATTTTTATTTCACTGTTATATATGTACAGTACTAGGGACAGGGTACAACGGACAGAATCCGCTAAAGTGCTAAATTAAAGTTAACGGATTGTAAAATTGCTAAATTAAATTAAAGGAATGTAACTCAATTTTATCAATTTTCAAGCAGAAGGAGGAGAGTGATGTAATGAAAGTTAATCTACTGCGTAATAATGTTTGTAATATATACTACAGTACGTTGTTTATATTAATCTTCAGTTTCTGTTTATGAATGCTGCCCTAACTATAAACTGCTGCATGACACGAAATTAAATTGTTTATTGTTTGTAACATTGGTTTTAGTTTTAGAAATAATGTTTGGATGCCTAGGATACAAAATTGGAATAGCACGTTTAAAAGGGGCTGTTTCCTGCCGCCGCCTCAGCGGCGGCAGGTCTATATACTGCTTTTTCTCTAGAGCTTGGCATTTAGCAACTTGCATGATTTACGTGTCATAAATTTTGCATGCAGGGGTTTTTATTATAAAAGTTGCTTATTATACACAAATAGGAATGTTAAAACTATTTTTTATATTACACATAATTATGTAAATTGACTTGCATTAAGATTATTAGTTTTTTTAATAATGTACCCACAATATAGTTTGATATTTTTTTAGGATGTGGCACTCTTTATACCTGAATTTAAATTCATATGGGGCCAAGTTGGTAAATTTATGCTTTTTGAAAGGCCATCCTAAACCTTTTTAAGTTGCCAAAAGCAATGGTATTACCGTATTACGATATCCTAGTTTTTACAAACTTTTAAAAAGTCAAAATCGAAACGCCTACTAGCAGACTAAATTTTGAAACCTAATGCCAAATACATAGGTATGGCGTTGATATTGTCTTAACCAGAGATGAAAATGCGTTAAAAGTCAGACCCGACCCGTTTGGCTATTGACCCGACTGGACCCGTATCCGTTTCTCAGTTGCATTTTTTTTATCCGTTTGGGTTCCAAAAATGTTTGCTTCAAATCATGTATAATACTCAACTTTGTAATAGTATCTAGCGCTTGCGCGCTTTGGTGTAGAGTTTTGTTTTTTGCTACATCCAATATCAGTGAAGCTATAATTAAGTATAAAAATCAAGGACCCTTAAATCTTAAAGTTCTTCATGGTATATGATTAACGGTGGCTAACATATTTAATCTATGTATTAATTATTAACGTAATAGCTGACATAATTTATCTGTTAATTTATGTTAGGAATCTGAAGTTAAGTTTAAGTTTGTGATGCACTTTGGCCACTATTTTGATCTGTTGTTGCAATGTTTGAGTTTTTCACAAAATGTTTAAAATATCTAATACAAAACGTTAAGTATGTATGATGTCAACTTTGTTTTAATAAGCCTACACTTTTTTGAGTAATTTTAATTATTCTAAAATTTAGCGCGGCAGGGTAAAACTTAGTGTAAGTAATACCTTTTGACAGCAAAAAATTTCAAGAAAAATTTGCATGAAACTTCTGCTTGTTGGTTATCTGTTGAATTGCAATCGTAGAGCTATGTCAGTAAAACTACCCTAGACCTTTACTTGGTGCTTTGTGTTGATTTGTGTTGCTTCTACCGTACTGTACCCAGACACCCTTACAGTATGTATAAAGTTGAAAAATATATTTATCTGTCTAAAACAACTCTTTACAATTGTTACAATTGTAACAATTGTAATTGAAAAATCTCATATTTAATTCAATTTATGCTTACAATTGTTACAGTTGTAACAATTGTGAAATTTTTGGGTTGCGCAGCTGCAATTGTTACAATTGTAAATCTCTTGGTGTATAAAATGTCAATAATCGCGGCTACAATTGTTTCAATTGTGAAATTTTACAAACGTTTGTGAAATTTTACAAACGTTTGTAAAAACTGAGTGGCTGAAGTTAAACTCAAAGCTCATAATATAGCTTACTAAAAGACGCAAAAATTAGTTCAAAGTGTTGACAATAAACTTTCTGCGCAACCCGATTTAGAATAATTGTTGGAAATAGAACGAAATTCCAAAAATTTTCACAATTGTAACAATTGTAAAATTTTTGCGTTTGTGAACAGCTTGGCATATGAAATATGCATCACAAGACTTACAATTGTTACAATTGTAACAAATGTAAGATTTCACAATTGTTACAATAGTAACAATTGTAAGTCTTTGCGAAACCGAATACCACACACAATTGTTACAATTGTAACAATTGTAGGTTTGAGCAATCGGGCCCAGCATGTAGACAGTAGACATATTGATCAATGATCAGCGTAAGTAAGTGATCAGTGCTAATCGGCCGCAGGGTCAGTAAATTTCAAAAAGTTATCATTCAAAAGTGCTAACATTTCTGTGCTGAATGCGGTCAATTACTTTGAGAAAGTTATGACGGGTTTAATATTCGTTAGTTCTAGAGGTGTGCACGCTTGTGGTGTGAGCAGTTGTGGAGGAATGTTTTCAAACAAAATGTTATGAGAAAATACCTTCGGCCATATTTTTTCAGGTATTACGTGAAAAGTGTAGATATAAAAGCTAAAAGGCAGTACCTACCTTACCTACTACCTCATGTAGGTATGTTGTATGGAGTGTAACTGTAACCTGTAATTTTGTTTTATTATTTGAACTCGGATCACTGTCTTCATAATCCAGAATGCTAAACCATTGCACTATGAGACTACTGAAAGTAAAGTGTTAAATTCGACTGTAAGTTCCTGAAGCGTTGGATGAGAAGTCACAAACGTGGCCTGTAAATTAAAGATGTTTGATAGATAATGTACATTAAGTAATAAGTCAAGTCTAAGTTAATTCTTAGTTTATTAAATGGTAACAGAAAAGTGCATACTGTGTCAAGCTTGCATGGCACTTTTTGCTTGTCTCTTGTGCTTGTCGCATTCAACGTGGGTTTGATCAGATAATTTGCTAATTCATACGAATCACCCAGCCCGGTTGGCTCAAATGGCAGTGTGCTGAGCATTTGCCGAGCATGGCTGCGGACAAGACTGTTTTGCACCCATCGTATTTTACATTCTATGGCAGCGCACGGAAACCTTCGCCAAATTGTTAACTGTGCGATGGTTGGCAGAACAGTGAGGTACCTGCCCTTCCAGTGTAATTTAACACTGGAGTTTCTACCTACCCAAAGTAACGTAGGAATTTGAGATTCCGAATATAGTACTACGCGGCCCCCCTAAAAAGTGGTTTACTAAACCGTGGTTTTACATGCCTACCCGTGGACTTAGCTTAGTTGAATTTTTAGCAAAACAGGTTTGAATTTTTACTGAGCTAAGGCCCAAGTACAGCAAAAACAATGCAATTCGCAACGAATCAGGCGATATTTTGTAATAAGTGAAAATCTTATGAAAACGTCCGTAAAACCATTGCTTAGTAAACCAAGAGTACATGTGTAATACGGAAGAGTTCCTATTTTCCTGGGAGAGTAGTTCTTTCCTATTTTAGCTATTCGGTCGCAACGATGCTCCAGCCGAAATAGTTTCAGCATACCACCAGCATGACGTTTGTGGTGAGCTGGTGGTGTGCTGTGCTGAAACAAGGGGGGCAGTAACCCCTTCCCCTGAAATGAAGACACCACCGATTTTGTGCTGGTAGTGTGCTGAAGCGAAATCCCTGAAATCAATACAGACCCCTGATTTGAGGGTGTGGCCCACTCTGGAGTCTAGACATGTCTTGATTCAAGAGGGGTACCCTCCCTGAAATCAAGGCGTAAAACGGCTATTTTTAGCCGGATTAGCTAGATAGGGAAGAGTGTCATATTCTTCCTTATTATGTACTCTTGGTATACCCACATTTCTGAAATTCATCCTAATTGCTTCAAAAATTGCACAGCTAAAGAAAACCTGAACGCGCATTCCTTTTAAAAATAAATTCTACACTCTACTTATTCCAGCTACATTAATAAAGATAACAAGAGAACAATTATATAACTGAATAAAATGTTTTTTATTTAACTAAAATTGTTAATAAAGTTCACAATAACAACACACGTATTAGTTGCACCCGTAATGCTGATATTAGTTCATATCTACAGTAATAGTTTGTGATTTGTGATCAAGAAGCACATTCATACGGTAGGCAGTCTGTTTAATTAGTTCTTCATTCCAGGCTGGTTGTGATGCATTGGATTACTGTAGAATTAGTGTCGGCTAAACTTCGACGCAGTGGCTCAAATCTACCGTAACCGTCCGCTGCAAAAACATCAAAGGGGCCGATAAAATATGACCCGTCACTCCACCACGTTCAAATCTGCCTAAAAAGGTGAAAAATTTTCATAACAATTTCATGCCGGCATCCTTTCGGTAATTTTAGCTGGACTTATTACACTGGTGAAATATTGCGCCAGATATTTAATTAAATTAATTAATTTATTAGTTCAACACCATGTAAACTGAATGACCTGTTATATAACTTTAATATGATATGTTTACATCTTGAAAACGATTTTGTAAAGAAATGAACTGAGTATATAATGCAGCCAGAGCACATTATTTTAAACAAGTAGGCCCCAAAAGGGACAAGGTTCCTTCCCCTGTGTCTACCTTTCACAGGTTAAAATTGATTGGTTCTCTATTCCATACTTACCCCAAGCTACATACACTTCGTATCTACTTTAAACTGCGATAAACAGTGTTCTCTAATGGCTCTTATATACTGCTGGTGAAACATCCCGGTGCCGATTTTGGAAAAGTACATTACTACAGCACTGTGCATAGATTATTGATTTTTCTGCATATACGCAGACAAAAATCAGCAGGCAGCTCCCAAGCTGAAAATACACGTAAAACATACTGGCTATGCAGCCTGCTCAGTAGCGTTAAACGCTATGAGCAATTAAATTCAAAACAATAGTTCCTTCTCTAGAAGGAACAACAAAAAAATGAAACAAGCACGTTTTGCGAGTAAAGTTTAAATTATTTATGACAGATTACGGTGCGACATGCTTGCTGTGCTGAGGATATTCTACGAATATAAAACGCGGCACTTTAAGTATTTAGAAGGCAATATACATATGTAATAAACATATCAACATAAGGCTTAAACTTATTTTCAATCCAAGAGTGTCCACAGCAGTAGTCAACAAAGTTCGCACAAAAACTGACAAAAATCGCGCGCCAGTCAACTACATTCATAAAAGTGTAAGCCTGGCTTTTTGACCACACTAGCACCAAGCCAGGCTTAAAATCCCGGCTTCACGTATTCATAAAACCAAGCTCGACTTTACTCCAGGCTTATTGGTATTCATAAAACTCAACATTTTTTCATGAATACAAAAAAGCTGGGACAAAAAAGTAGACTTGGTCACTTGGACTGATGTCAGATTTATCACTCGATCACGCTGTTGTGTCATAGCGGAACGCTATTCACAACTGTGTCACAGCGCGGCTTCTATGTCATCAGCCTTCAAAATGCGTAACTTCCGACACACTGATAAACAATTTACGAAGCAGTGTTGCAACAGGTTTTGTATTTTTACTGTCTCCTGTATTCAAAATTTATCCTACTTGACATAATGCAGATGACAGCATGCAGTAGAACGTAGCTGAGGCGGGTGAGAATAAGTACGTACACACAGGAGATACCACACACACACACACACACAAACTGTGTTATTTGCTGACCTTACCAGCAGTTTAACACTGAAATGGTGAGATTTCTGTGCTCTTGACGCACAGATTTGCACTATAGTATATACGCGGCGGCTGAGGCCGCCGCGTAAAAACGGCGGCAGATGCACTCGTCAAAAGTAGCAGCAGCTCTACCCAACTGCAGCGTAAGCGAGGTCAGAGTCTGCAGTCACGTAAGGCTGACCTGGGGCAGGGTCTAGTTTCTAGTTCTATATGCCTCTAGTTCTAGTCTAGAGACATATATACCTATTCAACCCGTTGCGAGTTCTAGGCTGAATTCTAGACTGCCTGACGCCTGTTATACAAAAAAATAAATCAGTCAAAAATACTCCCACAATCTCATGCCATCAATTTCTGCACAAAAGAGCCGCAATCACAAGTACTCGTAATGCCGATCGGTGCCGGCATCGATTAATGAATAGAAGTACCCAATATGTTTCTGTGCAAAATATCATCCACTTACTGATGCTGTAGTTATTAATGCAAACAGTCCATAACACAGCAACTAATGATCAAGAAATGGGAAATAGAGTACTACTGTGTTTTTCAACCACAACGTGAATTGGATATCGCATCCGGTATCGTTTTTGATATCGAGAGGATCCAACTTGTTGATTTGTTATTGTTCCCGTTGCATCATGTGCCGTTGCAGTGAAACAAAACATGGTATTTTGTAGCGGCAATTGGTAAATCGTCAGTAAAGACGATTTCAAATAAAAATTAATCTACAAATCAGCGTTCAATGTGTCTTATTTTAATATATATGGCACTGCAGGGTAATCTTTAGCATCAAATTTAGCTGTGAAAATATTTTCTAAAACACACAAATTCAATTAAAAAACTAAACATATAAGCAAACACAATAGAAAGAAAAGCAACAGTCATTAAAAGTGTAACGTTAGAAAAAGAAAATCACATAAAAATTTTGGAAATTACTCTTTCCACAGGGTTTTCTACAAAAAATAAATTTGGCTTCGTACTACCAAAAGATATGAATACACTATGCATTATATACCTACACGCTAGAAAACGCAGTATCTGACCAAGTTATTTGAATTTTGAACGTCTCATACTCTGGCTCAAACAAAACATGAATTATACATTTTTAAGACACGAATATTTCCACAAATATAAGATTAGATCCAAATGATTAAGGTCAAATATTGATTCAATCGAATGTAATCCAAAATTAATGGTACAACTAATGGAAGCTGTTTCTATTTTGCCAAGTTTTCATGCTGTCACGTTTGTTTGTAGATCTACGAATACATTGATTTCGATAGATTACGTGTTTGCATATACAATAAGCACTTTTGTTGACGAGAGTAGATTTTTTTCTACATGACCACAGCAAGTATAATTTTACCGTATCGGTAAAATTAAGCGCGGCATGCTAATAATTTTATTTTTGCAGTAGTTCTAATTTCGGATGAGTATAGCCCGGTTCATACTTGTCCTTAAGGACACAGGGACAGGGACAAGGACAAATTTTGGTCAGCCGCTGTGAATAAGTGACATAAGGGTTCGGGCTATTTTTCTGCATTCGATCTGCAAGTGACCCCAACTTTATTCATGTTAACAGTTCGATTATTTGGCCATGCAGTTTTCTTGGAATCGTTTAAGGACAAAACGATAGGGACAAGAACAAGGACGAGTATGAACCGAGCTTTAGTAATACAAAACTTTAACTTTTATCGAGCTTGATCACATTGGTTGAAATGGCTCGTTTTCAGGTTCCAGTTTTCATTTTAGAATTCTATAAGGGGTTTCAGTATTTCGAGAACGCTTAAGCGGCGGCTTTATGAGACAGTTCTATTCGAGACAAAGGCTTTTTTGCGGAATGGTGGTACCTGAAGCCATACTTTAAAAGGTAGTGAAAGCTTATATAAGTCACTATGAGAGCGTTACCGAGCATTGCAAAAAATTTCATATTACAACCTACCCGTGTCAGCTCGGATCAGATTGACTGGCATGTTCATGGTAATAAACTTAGGACCCCTTGTCACTCACACAACTTATATATAGTAATAATTGGAGCTTGGTGGCACTCGGTAAAATTTTAAATCTTATAGTATGCTACTACTGTAATATATTTAGATTTCATACGTTTTGCAGATGCCACAAAATACAGTTCATGTTATATATTGACTCTTGGTAAAACGTTGATCTCCGTTTCAACAATTCATCCTGTCTCGAAAAAACTATGGCATTTCGCCATTTGTGTTAACGACACAGCACATACCTAATTTCTAGCAACACAATTCATGCACTTCACTTATTTTGTCAAATTTAACTGGAGTCCACCCACATAATCGATCACACGCAGACACACATGCATCAGCAGGCAAGCTGATATAATATCAGCAGTGCGGTTTAATGCACTGAAACTGAGCATGATTTACATGCGTTTTCAGTTTCAGTGCATTGACTGAAGTTAGAATGCACGGCCGCTGAGGCGGCCGCGCAAAAAGATAAAAATTAAGCAGCCGGCGCCCTGCTGAATTAAAACATATAAGTAGTGTAGTGCATGCAGCAGTGTTTTGCACTGCAACAACTATGACTCAAAACAATACTTCCTAACAAAACAAGCAGGCCCCAAAAGGGGGCAGGGTTCCTTCGCCGAGTGCAAATTCTGCTGAATTCTGCTTGTTTTACTTAAGGTGGTAGTTACGTTTTCGAAGTTTTTGCAATAATTCAAAAGTTACTTGACTGAACCTAATCAAATATGGCACGGACATTGCGAATGTAATTAGCTGTATTTCAGCTAATTTTGACATTGATTCAAACTTTTACAGCTAGTTTATAGCTCAAAAACTGGATTTTTTGTGGATTTTTTGAGGATTTGCAAAATTGTATGCAAATTTTTGTGGCTCTTACACAATTCAGAAAAGCCATTCAAAAAAGGTCTAACCCATTTTATTTTAAGAATATTTTCAGCTAAAACATGACATATTTCTGTTAGTCGTTCTAGGCGATCTGTAACTTTGAAGTTTTTTACCTCAATTCTGAATTCTGATGCCAATATCACAAAATACCAATAACCACTTCACACCATAATTCACATGTATATAGTCCTTTATGCACCCATTATACCCGCAAAATTTGGTTAGTATATGTCATAGCAGCCAAGAGCATTGGCAGTGTTAATAAACCCCTTCAAAAATTGCAAATTTTCTTCAGTCTCCTGAAACGTCATTTTTTAAACTTTTGTCCGCCATTTTTTCAACGGTTACGGGAAAACTGTGCTTAATGTAAAATTAGCTGACCCCAATGAGGCTCTATTCAACCGAATTGAAATTTTTTCAAAAATCCGTCATTTCTGAGCACAATGAGTGATTTCAGTTGAAGTAACCAATATCCTGTTCAGTTCATAAGAATGCAAAGAAAGCATATTTGACAGTAGCCAAATAAATTTGCGCTATACCTTTTTCGAATTGAGTGAAAAGGTTGAGTATTTTTCTAGTTACAGCCTACCAAAGTCATAAAAACTGCGGTTTCTTGACTTTTTCGAAAAATTTGAGGCAAACTTTTGCTCACTGTAAAAATCCGCTAAATTATTCCGTTTAGTTAAGCATACCAGCACTTTCATAACACATCAATGTGCCTTTGGTATAAATTTCTTGAGTGTATGCGGAATTTTTTTACCACAATGAAGAAATAACGAAATACGGGGAAAAATGAATAAAATTGAGCTGATGAGCTTCACCAAAATAGCTGGCGTGCACACTATGAGTATCATCGACTCTTGAAAGAATGTAATTTTGTAAAAAATAAGTTGGTTAATAATATGCAAAAGACCGCTTGTAAATTGATTTAGTAATTGCTACAAAATAGATCATTGAAAAAAGCTGCGAAAACGTAACTACCACCTTAATAGACTTCAGCTCTACTTTGCTCTTGTGCATTTCCTTTCATATAAAAAGCAGTAACTTTTGCCGAAATCACATTCCATAGTTGCCGAAGCTGCTTGTGATTTCAGCTCGCAGATGCAAATTTTTACAAGGAAATGTCCTGTCAAAACAATTTTGCAGACAAAATTTGCGTATTTTTGACAAAAAACAATTTATGGGGGTCGAACCTTGGACCTTGACGTGTAAAAATCTTCGTACTAGCGCTTCGATGAGTAAAGATGTTTGGTCATGACTACGTAGAAGCATAGTACGAAAACAGACATCAGTCTAGACAATCACGTGATTAGCATGTGTATCTAGTCTGAAAACGCTGCGAGTCGCACTGCACACAAGTCACAGCTGGTCATTCCAGCAGGCTTCAGTGATGCACTGAAACTGAGCATGATTTACATGCATTTTCAGTTTCAGTGCATTAACTGAAATTAGTATGCACGGCCGCTGAGGCGGCCGCGCAACAAACACAAAACGTGACTTTGTGAATAAAACTTAACGCAGTATACTGAACCACCAATTTAGTTACTTTGCAGGGACAAATACATCTTTTACGCAGAACCAACCCTTGACCTCACCGTGATTAATCGGTGTAACGGGGTTACAACCGTTTGGAACTTAAGTTCCCGGTAGGATCTCTCATGATGGACAAGCCTGGGGTGCCAGCGGTGAAGGGCCGTGCTCCGGCTAACTAAAGGGCTCTGGTAAAATACAAGATGCGTTTATGCAGAAGCTAGAGACAATTGGTGGCGGTACCGCTGCGTCTGTTTGGTATCCAACGACAAGTGCAGTTCTTTAAATCATTTGTTGAAGCTGGAAACCTAGCAAGTGTATGCTTCAACTGAAGCCTCCATTAAAACTACTTTTGAAACTACTTTTGATTTCAGAACTCAGTTCACTTTATTGACAAAAATTTTAGTTCAAAACAGATTTTGCAGACAACAGTACCTACCTAATAACTTTTTTGGAAAAATACAACTGTGGGGGTCGAACGCATGCAGTAAGACAATCTTCTTCAGCAATCTTTTTGAAATAGCGCCTTTGACCACTCGGCCACGCTACTTCATTTGCTATGACGTTTAATTGTCACTGCTTCTGGAAAGAAACATGACTAATATGCGCGTAACCATTCAAATTTGTAATTAAACATGACTAATATGCGCTTAACCATTCAAATTTGTAATTAATATTTTTAATAAAATAATCATGAACCTAGATTAACTTTGAGTTAGCTAACTGAAGAACTAAAGGTTTGAAGTTTGAAACTGGAAAGCAAATAATAGTCCACAAAGTCACGTGAATTGCATATATTCTTTTGTCTGAAACATTACAATGCCCAAAAAATTTTAAAGAACAAAACAACCAAAATTACAATTTAAGAAATTGTTCTTTACAAATGGTTCGTTTAAAATTGGGAACGACGCCGTTGTCTTAAAAGCGAGCAGTCAGCTCCCAGACTGACTTTACGTGTTAATCATATGCGCATAACAGCATGTAGCTGCTACTTTTACCCTGCACAGAGTTCTAGAAGGAACAATAAGAGCGCAACCCAAATTTCCGGCGTACTTGGTAGCTGACGCGCTGCACAGCTCTGCTGCGAGTTGCGACTGCTTAAAAGACACAACAAGCCCAGTCTGCGGCAAAACCTTCTGTAAGCTTCAAGCCTAAATCTTTGAATAAACTGACCCGAGGTCAGCTAAAACCTGTTGTGCAGCAAGAAAAAGATTCTTAACTTACTATGTAGATCGAGAAAGCTCTAATTTTGCCTAAAATTCAGAAGAATATGTCTGACATCAAATGCAACGGTACAACATTCGGTCCAAACAATTTTGAATTTGCATATAAGTTGCAAACACACATTCCGTTCTGTAAAGTCCATTATCTCTGTAGGATGTACGCCCGTTCTGCAAAATCGATGACACACAGTTACCATTCATAGAGAACGAACTAAACAAATGAACAGACACCACTTGTGACTGTTCACTGCAATTTTCAAGCTAGAAAACATATGTGACATACGCACTGTTACACTAGAGCTACAGTTACACAAACATACTGAGAAGAAATGCCACACAAACCAAGCGTTAATCTTGAAAATCAAAATTAAAGACCTGTTGTGCTGTGGCACAACAGGAAAAATGCGAGTAGCAAGAGGCCAAAACCTGGCCCAAAATAAATCGTTCTTTAATGTGGAATATGTGAAACGTCAGAACCGCGTTTGGTATTCCAAAGTAAGCACAAATTGCCGAAGACCTCAGTGATTACCGTATTTTTATAGAATGTCTAAACGAAATTGGAATTTCAGAAAACGGGTGTCTACATTTATGTTTTCTGACAAAATACTGACGTAATCAAGCCATCGCCGAGTTATGCTTTATATTATGATTCTGACGACGGATCAGGCTTGTACCGTGTAGCCATTGCTGTCGCAAGCTAATAGCAGCAGCTGTGACTGAATTTTGCGCCGGCAGCCCAAGACTAGCATACTGAAACTCAATTCAAACCCAATTAATATTTCAATCACACTTGTGTTTGTACACATCGAGGTAAAAAATGACGCAACAAAGAGCTATGTTTTACTATGAGCTGGCCACGGTGTTAGAGACTATGCTAAAGCAAGACCTTCTATTGATTAGTGGAGATGTTAACGTGCACTTTGGTGGTCCTCTAGACGCATTTGAGATACCACTAATTGGACGTTACGCGCAAGGCACTCGAAATGACAATAGAGACAGTCTAACCGGCTTGCATACACTGTTCAATCTGGTAGCATCCAATACCACATTTAAACTCAAGAAGTGTCATTGGACAACTTGGCATTCAAATGATGGTTCAACTCAGTCTCAAATTGACTATGTACTTACTCGGCATCAACGGAAAACGAGTTAGTTAGACTTTGGTTAAACTTTAGACCCTACTGAGGCAACCGATCATGGGCCCGTAGGAGTTCAAGTGAGGCCGAGACTTTAGGGGTTGCTAAGCCCTTACACAAGCGATTAGATACAGAGACTTAAAAGCCTGACAGTGCGACAAAATTACCAAGCCACAATTGCTGCCAGTCTTGATTTAGCTTCTACACCTGACGTTGACTCTCCGGAACGTCCTGAAAAACACCTTATTGGAAGCCGCTGCATTGGGACTTTTCGCAGGCACAGAACGCCACAGACATCAAAAACTACTATGCAAGCTGGAAAGGCTTTGCGTGTTTGGCGGCCATTTCTATCTAGAGAACGAATACACGCAAAAAAGGCGTAATATTAGGTCTCTGCTATTACAATATTGAACCAATGACGGGTACAAACCAGCAAAATAAGTGGATGACTCCCAAAAACTCTACCAAATGCTGAAAGAATGCAGTGGTAAAAGTGTGCGGGTATGTAGCTATGCAGCTGATAATTACAATTCCTACATTAACGAGCTGTCTGACAAGTTGCAAGACTGGAAACGCCATTTTCAAGCTCTATTAAATCTTTAAATAGTTGCACAAATGGAAGAAGTAGATCTGTTACAATTGCAATACAGTGGCGATAGTGTGATCAACACTCTGCATCAGGGGGTAGTTACAGAAACTTTACATAAGTCTTTACATAAAGTATTACATAAATTGAATTTATGGGAGAACTTATGAGAACGTTACGAGTGGTACATAAAGTGTTTCAGAAGTCTTCACATAACCTTCCCATAAGTTCTCCCATAAAGTTCTCACATAAAATTATATGCTCTCGCTGAAAACCGCATGGAATGCGCACGCACACGCGCTCGCACAAATAGATGTCTAGCAGCACGATCACAGCTTTGCTTTTCGTACTGAGGGTGCGCTCGTTTAAAATCTCAATTTAAAAAGTAATGAATAGGCTCGTTAGTGGATTTAATTATTCAAGCGCATAACAGTTACCACCATACCTGCTGCTGTCGTTTTATAGTAAAATCTTAAAAACAGATTTTTCAGAAAAGTTCAATAAAGTTTTAAAAAATACATTCCCTAAACTATGCCACTTTATGCTCTACCCAGAGAACCAGTTTTCATGCTTTTTTGAGGTTTGTACCAATTATTTAGCTCAAAGGTGAGTTATGGGTGCCCTCACGTTCTCCTAAATTTATGAGAAAACTCGGCACCCACATTTAGCATTTTATGAGTAGCCTGAAGTCTTTACATAAATTTATGTAGTAATTATCAGGCTACCCATAAATTTAGGTGGAAAACATAAATTTATGATAGAACATGAGGTGATCTAGAAGTTATGTCAAGCTTCTGAAACACCTATAACGATATGTAAGACTTTATGGGACCCATAAGACTTATGTGAAGTTTCTGAAACGACCCCCAGCTTCTTGAAAAAATAAGGAGATGCTAAGCAATACCAGCAAAACTGGCATACTAATCAATTCATTTTTTTAAAAAAAGGTGATCCAGCAGTATCACCAAGAGTACATAATACCGTCTCACTCTACATAGAAGAAGAGTGAGACACTCTCCAGCCTGCCTGTGTTCTAGCACAGGCAGATGCGCTGGTCGTTTTCAGGCTACATGTTGACATTCTGTGCAACATGTGGCTGGCCAATCAGAAGCGAGCTCCTATTATCTGATTGGCAGACGCCTGTGCACGTGCACCAATTAGCCTGATTCGTTACGAATTTCGTCGATTTTCTTGAACCATGGTTTTAGCGCAGCTAAAATTTAAAACCTGCAGCACAGCAGGGCTCTGTTTTGCTGAAATTTCAGCTAAGCTGAAATCATGGTTTAAGAAAATCCAGGAAATTTGTAACGGATCAGGCTATATTTCGTAACGAAATAATGTGCAAATCATATGAAAACGTACATAAAACCATGGTTTAGTTAAACCACCTTTGCGAAATCCACCCTTAGGGTCTAGGAAGAACAAGGCTGGCTCCTGTCAAGGCAGAGGCTGCATCGACCAAATATTAGCGTTACGACAGATCTGGAAAACATTATATGAATATGGACAGTCAGTGTCAGTCAACCACTTTTGTTGACTTCCGAGCTGCATTCGATAGTGTACTCGACAGTAATTGTGAATTATTTTAAGCAGCGAAGGTGTTCCTTACAAATTAATCACATTAATGCAGCTGCTTTATGGTGAAATGAAGTCTAAAGTTCGTGTTTATGGCGAAGAAACACCTCAAGTTAACATAACGGGGTCCATCATGGATCGCTATTAGATTCCACGTTGTTAAACTTCGGCATTGATTGGGTGCTAAGTAAAAGTGAGGCGTTGGTTGACGACAGCTTTGGCATAACGGTTAAACCGTTTGTCAAGATAACCGGCTGGAATTTCTCCCTACACGGCTTACATGCATTATTTCGGTGTGTGCAAAGTTTCAGCAAATTACGTGTAACTGACACTGCGTTATGGACGAAATAAAGTTAAATCTAATCCGATAAATCCAATTTTGGAGACGACCTTTAGGGATTGATGATGTTGCCATCATAGCGAAACCTGCTGGAACTCTACAAATTATCCTCGATTGTGTGATAATGTACGCAGGCAAAGTGGGTTTGTGAATCAACGCCAGTAAAACTAAGTTTTGTGGTCCTATGTATACTTGGCTCCCACAGCCTATAATATCTGTTAACGGCATTGTTTTTGAAGTGACGACTCTTTCTGTTACCTTGGCAGTGTTATTGCATCTGATGGATCTGCTAGTGGTGAAATAAGAAGCCGAGTTGCTAAGGCACAAAGGCGAATCCGCAGGCGTTTCTACCTGCGGATTTCAATTGTTTGTTCACACGTATGTAGTGACTGGGTATTACTTACTTCATCTGTTACTGTGTTAGCAAAACAGTCAACAGTGTATATAATCCTCTTTTATTGATAATTGAACGATGTCAAAACACGGCTATAGCGCTAATAGCCGATTCCTGAGGCGTTGTCCTACAGCCTTCCAAGAACTGGCTATAGCCGAGCTATACCCGGGGAATCCGGCAATTTCTAGTCAAAACACGACTATAGCGCTAATAACCGATGCGCATTGTACCACTTCTATACTTCTACATATATATCCTTACTTACGTAACCTTCTGATTAAAGCAAAGACACTGTATTAGATGAATACAAGGGGGAAAGGGGGTGGTTCGCCTGACAATTTTACTGTCTGTGTGCAAGCCCTATATAGGCGATAGGATTGTACTCTGTAGGCCGGGAGGGAGATAGGGTGGTTCTAATCGCAGTTATACTGTCTCAGGCGTAGGCGTAGATTGCCGTTTTGCTCAGTGAAGCTAGGAGGTAATGTGCAAAAAATAGTCTACAAGGACAGCGCGGGGTCAAATGCAGCTGGTCGCTATATCTGTCTGAGTGGGGTATAATAAATCGTGGTACATGGGAATGTGACCATCTCGCCTTTAGACAAAATTATCGATGAGGTCGCCAGAAATTGATTCAACCACAGTCCGCAACACACCTTCCGAAACGTAGGCGTGAAAACGAAGGCTAACTTATCTCGATTATGTTCTGTGTATGAACGACAGCCGGCTTCCTCAATTTGCTGTATTTATGGTACCTGATCAAACCTGGCTTAGACCTCGTGGGCGTCCTGCTACATCATGGAAATGTACAATTTTGCACGATCTTATTCCTTTTCATGTAAACCTCTTGTATAGCAGAACACGGGAGCCGGAATAAATACCCATTTGTTCAGACATTGCTAATGACCGTCAACAATGGCGTGGTCTTGTGTGTGATATGAACTTTCTTACTGGCTGGAGATTAAAGGCTTGTTGTTAAAATTAGGCACTTAAGTACATGCTAGGGGGTACACTCGCATTGGCGACTTTCGCTTTGGTGACACTTCGCTTTGTCGACAAATTTCAGTTGAGTTTAATAATACTAAGGCGTTGACAATTTCTGCGTTACCCACAGTAAGACTTGTGAGATTAAAACAAACAGAGCCGGCCGACTAGCAGACGCATTAACTGTACACATATGCACGCTCGCAGTTATATTGATACATGCGACTGGGGTCCAAATTTTAAGGGGGGCTTATTTTGTCAAATTTTAGGGGCCTGTTGATCGAACAAAAATATCCTAAATTTTTGAAAGAAGTGCCACTTTTACACACTTTTGACTAAACTTTCGGGACCCTTCACCCGGATCTTCAATTTTGGGGGGTGGTCCGCTGCCGTCCCCCCCCCCGCTTACATTTATCGTTAGTTCATTGACTAAGAATTAATAAACAACTATGACAGAATTAGGTCTGCCTACTTATTGTAGATTACTGCAAATGTGAGAAACTTTCATTACCTTTTGCAAATCTATATTAAATTCAACAATTTTGTCACCAATACGAACGCGAAAGTCGACAAAGCGCACGTTCACTCATGCCAGATACATCGCTATAAACCAATCCAAGCAGTGTTTTTGGCTTTGAATCTTAAAAATTGAAAAAATAGTGGTAGTACTCCAGTTGTTTGTTATCATTACTTTGACCATTTTGATACTAGCTTCACTCTGCGACGTTGGCTTCAATTTATTTGTCGTGACTCTTGAAGTTTTCGTTTAGTCATTTGTTTCAATCCTTCTTGCTTCCACAGCTTTAATGCATTCTGAATGAGATATCTCTCCGCATCTTTTTGAAGTATGTTTTGTTCGCTACTTGATTCCTTGCTACCGACATGTCACGGTATCAATCATGCTGTTACAAACAGAGATCATGAAAGATGGTAAAGATCAAGGAATGTCTTCCAAGTTTTCGTCAAATTTGTGAATGAATCTTGTGATGTCCATTGCAACGATTTCAAAGTCACATGTAGTGGTCATGGCGAGGACATCACCAGCGAATATGGCAATGTCAGTTGATGTAGCTTAATTTTTCTTTTTTTGATGTAAGTATGTAGCTGTATCATTTGCAGACTTGACTAGAAACACTAGCAACATTTGTTTTTTGGCCTCTTGTTTGGTTCGCAGACAATTGAAAATCCGTCTTTAAGTATATGTAGTTGGCAGGGGTGTGTCCACATGTGCAGTCCAACATCCCCCATGTTTCCATACGTTTTTCTGGATGAGCGTCATTTGCACCTTTGATTTCCAACCCAAACGATTCGTCTTTGTTTAACTGTTCAATTGTCGAAACTGACCTCTACACCATTGATTAAACGATAAAGAGTTGTTATTGGCAGCTGGTCTATGTACAGGAGGTATCTTCAAGGAATATCAGAAGCCAAGTAGTCGAGGTTAATATGTGCTGTAGCGCTGCTAGAGCTTAGTTCTTGGTAGTTAGTTTGTTAGCTCTCAGCAGGCAAAATATGATACAAATCAGTCACTAACACTGTACAGGAAAATCATGTGTTACGACTAATTAATTTCTATTCAAAAAGTATATAGGTATACCGACTGCGATCATGAGCCGTTCGTAGAATTTTGACTTTCGCCATTTGAGCCCTCAGATTTTGGTACTTCACATAAATTCTTGACGGCGCAATTTATTAATTAATCAACTATTGGCGATTACTACATAACTCAGTTGATCTCTTGTTAGTGTTATCCTTCACAGTATATGAATGCTAGGCGATACTCACGATTTCCGACCGTGAGACCTCGTCAATAAAGCTCACAGGCTTACGAATTGGTCACGTAAGTCACAGCTACGATGTGATAGTTCTTCTGCAAGACTTACATTTTGCAAAATATTCTGGCCATGAAATTTTTACACAAGTCCAAACCCAGAATTAGAAAATTGCAGTGTACTATGTATGTAAAATGAAGATTATTTCGATTATATGCAACTGAAATTGTTCTCATTTGGATTTTGATTAGCAAATTTTTGCTCTTAAAATCAATGCAATAATATCGTAACGATAATCTGTAATTAAATACATATCCACTGAATTCACTTTCACAAGAATAAAATTTATTATACATTTAGACAACCATTGCTACATGAATATTATCAGAAAACGAACGTTTTAAGAAATGAGGCATCCCGCTGCATTGAACCATTCGGCTCCAATGTTACGCCTTGATCTTAGCGCATCAGATCTAAGAAGCATTAAATTGCTTTTCAGGGGTATATATGTATTTATAATACTGCTGGTCAAACAGTATGGTAGGAAAGGTTGTAGAAGGCTGTGAAACGATATAAGTACTGTGAAACCTGGCTTACACGAAGCAATTTACAAGCAAATTTTCACACATTTCTCAAATAACTTTAAGTTGGGTAAGAACGCTTGTTACTGAATAACATTACTACAACTCGGTAGCAGGTCGTCATGTACGAAAAAGTAGATGAAAGGATTTTTCCATTTCGTAATATATAAATACCAAAACACTAGCCAATGAAATGCTGCGATTGGGTGGAAATTTGCAAACTTTTATAATCTTGCTTTGCTAATTTCCCGGCTGGAGCAAATTGTTCTGAATCTCAGCTCAACAATAACTGCGAACGAGGCATTGAATTCACACGAACAAAATGAAGTGTATACTAAAATTTAAATTCAAGTGCCAAAAAATCAAATTTTCTAATTTCAAAACTCAACTTTTTTCAATAAATTAACTTAAAAATTAACATCGCTTATAAAAACCTCGGCGTTTCCCTCTTCCAGCGTGCGTACAAATACATGACGGCACGCTAGACCGTCTACAAGATATACATATAAACCCGGCATCTGGCTAATAAGTTTTCTTGCTCAAAATAATAACCAACCCTTAACAATAATAAAGGAATGTATTTACCCACATATATGTACGAGATGAACATTCCCTCGCTCGACTATCATTTGTTCAACTTTCCTATGCTCGGCAGGCGGCAACAAATTTCCGAAGTAGTGAATATTTACATTAATCTACGATTGCTCGACTTTCGCATGATCGACCGCACTTTTGGACATCCATTGTTTGTCATAATAATATCGGTGTCTTTGCATAAACTTTACAACTCTTCTGATAGTAAATATAAACTGTTATAAATAAATGGACAGATTTATGACCTAATTGAAAAATTTTTGCGCCACCATGTTCAAGTTCCAAAGAATGTAGGTGGTATGCCTTCAGTGGTGAACTGGCATCCTGCTGCTTTTTGACCATCGTCAGAGACCACTGATCTGACCATTCAAATCTGATGGTCGGAGCCCTGATGGTCGAACATAACAAAGTTGTCCATAAAATTATTGAACGACTATGTACTGTAGGTGGACGACTACTGCCACGACAGAACACTTTGTATGCCAAGTTGCGGCAGTCCAAACTTTACAGTAGGTAGTCAGTAGTCACCCTATGGACTATCTTCGTGCAGTCGCTAATTGTACTCCCGAATGTGTGGTTTTGTGATTCCATGCATGTGTTTGCTCAGTGAGTGTAAATAGTAAGTAGTAAATAAATAGGTTTAATATTTATTCAAATTTGCAGTTATGTCACGTTAAGTTTGTCGAGCATGCGAAGACACTAAGATTAGAAGCACGAGACAACGGCGTCCAATTAGGGCTGTCGATCATGCGAAAGTCAAGCAATCGTAGATTAATGTAACAAATGGCTACTTAGGACATCTATGTATTCAATCTTTGTGGAGCATATGAAAGTCGAGCAAATGAAAGTCGAGTACCATCGATTGTGCGCCATGTAGGGGTTATAGAGAGAGTAGGTCACTGCACACTCTGTGACGTAGTGTCCGCGAACATAATGCGCTAAATATCTCCTAAATTAGGCCGCAGTCGTGGGGGATACTCAGCAACACTAATTTCCTTTTTTTGCTGAGATGCAAGAATTCTGAAAAAAATTAAATAGAATTTCAAGAATAAAAATATTTTCAAATGAATGGAAAAATATTTTTTCAATTCTGAGGTCACTAAAAGTTTACTGGCACCCAAGTATGCTTCATTCTGTATCTATGCTTTGAAGGACAGGCGAAAACGCCCCTGTCGACCCTTAATCGACCTTATTATATTTTGTTCGCCATTAAATTGTTATTGAATGGTGGTTTTACGAGCTCTCTACGACGCTCATAGCTCGAGCAATGGCCAAAGAACTGGAAGGTGTCAAAGTCTGGCTGCCTAAAGAGAGAACCTCAGGGCGTTAAAGGGTTAAAACATAAGAGGGTGTAACTGTACGTATTACATTACGTAAGGGCGGATAAGTGTGTCAGGAGACATTTTTATCCGCATAATAGTGTCCTGGCCAGGAGGAGCCGCTCGCTTATGCGCCATGGCGTGAACCATGGCGTACGCCATACAATACGCTCGCTTATTCACCCTTGTGTGAATTGGCTTCAAGAGCGTGTCCACGCACGTTATAAAACACTACTTCGATATGTGGGTAAAGACAGTGGCGTACCTATTTTTTAAATGTAAGTAAATACCACCCTTCGACTTGATTTGTGTGGGGGAACCCTCACGTGTGACGTCGTTTGGGGTCCCACTCCACCAAGGGACCTAATTTGGAAGATAATGGTCACAACAGGTCTAGCATTACCAAGCTCGAATTAAGTATCTTCGTATCTTCGTATCTTAGTATATTAAGTATTAAATTAAGAGTATCTTCTTCTCTTCTTGTTATAAACTCGTGTTAAAACTGAATTCATATGTACAATAAGGGTTGCTCCAAAAGTCTAAAGCCTTCGCACTTAACAAAAACTCAACTAATTAACAACTAAACTAAAATTCCGCTACAGTACACATTAGGCTGCTTTTCATCAACAAGAATTCATCAGCTAAGAAAACTGAGGCCAGCTTCACCCTGACATTTGCACAAGCACAAGCACTTTCCCGAGACGTTCACACTGGCACAAGCATAAGCACAAGCCCAACCATTAGAATTGAGGCCCGCTATTTTGTTGCGTTGTTATCTAGAAATTTTTGGCTAAAAATGTCGAAGTTCTGAAACTTTCTCCTGCAATTTTATATACTTCAGTTTAATTAACTTATGAAAGAGGGAAAACTAGGTACATATGTACCCTTGCAAAAAGGAAAAAACTAAAAACTAAAGTTTAGCTAAACGAAATTCGATTTCAAAAATTAAACGAAATTGAAAAAATTAAAAATTAACGTAATTTATGTTTCAGATCATGTGATCCATTACGAGTTACGACTAAGGTTTGACGCCAAATGCTATTTACGACTATACGCAAACTGGTCGCAGCAAAATCTCTGCATGACTGGTTGTGCTTGTGGGAATTAAAGATGGCAATCGGTCGAAGTTTTTCGACCCGGCCCGGCCCAACCCGACTTCTTATCAAGCTGCTATACAAACCCTCGCTCAAACACAATTTTTTTGCCATTTTTTTGTTCGTTTTTCGATTAGTTTTTTGTGACATGTAGGTGATAAGCTCAATAAATTTCTCGCCACTCTACGTACATACATGTATATACTGCCACGAGGCTATTTGCATAAGAAAATGGTAAAAATGGCAAAATCTAACGTCAAAATCGAGGATTTATATCCAAAAGTTTTGACCTGAACTGAACCACTCAACCCGCGGCTGCGGGTCGTAAAATTTAAATACGACACGACCCTACCCGGTTGCGAACTCTAGTACAAAAGATAAAGTTTTTGAACTAAGCGTTGTGCTTGTGCTTGTGCAGAATTTTCGCGGAGTCAACCGGCTGTGCTTGCGCTTGTGTAACTGCCAGTGTGAATCAGCTTGTGCCCTCCTTTGGCACCCCATAGAGTGCCACATGATGCCCCATGGGGTGACACATGGAGCGTCATATGGCACCGTGTGACAGTCCATGGAGCGTTATGTGGCACCGTTTAGCATCATGTGACACGCAATGGGGCGCTCCACGTCACACGTGGGAAAAATCAGAATCGCTCGCCGTGTGTTTTTCCATGTGGCGCCGCATGCGACAGTCAATGAGTTACTGTAAATGATCACGTGACTTGATACTATTGCTTGAAGCACCATTTTACGGCTTAAACTAAACCAAAGTTAGTTCTCTCACATTTGGTTACTCTGTCACGGCTATAAGAGTACATTACATAGCTCAAGAGACAAAATTTAAATAATTTGTATAAATCTTCGTGAATTTCCGCTCAGGGCACACATCAGATCTGCCGAAATTCAATGTAAAATTCCCGCGCGTTAATGGCCCATCGTGGGAACATGTTACATCAAGAGAAACCCCGGGGGATACCACTTGGACACGTGGTGCCACATAACGCTTCATGTGGTGTCACACGATGCAAACATGGCGCCGTAAGGGGCACTCCATGTAGTGCCACAAGGGGCGCCCCACGTGAAGGATCCCGACGTTTTTCCACATCATGTGCAACAGGATTAACCCTTTCCCGCATACTGTTATATCAGAATCAAAATTGTACTATCTTACACTAGTGAAACCTGTCGGCTTGATGTTTCACAGTATCTGTTACTTCACGAGGATGCCTTAGGTATCCAAGTGAAGCGAGGCGGTGGCCAAGTGGCTGGGCGTGACAGTCCTGCCACAAAGCTGTCCGTGTGACGCAGGCGCCGTCAGTGGTGACGGATCAAAACCCAGCCAATGACTAGACTTAGTGCAGTTTTGAACTTTCATGCAGCAAAGGGTTAAGATGGTGTGTCATTTGTTTGAGATCGGTTCAACGTTTCCTTACGTAGGTATCGTTTTTATACAGTACTGTGCCAAAAAAAGTTCCCTGTTCGTCGGCGTACGACGAGCTTCGTCGTTCGCGAAAAGTGACGAACGGTGGCCGGAAAGTGACGAACGGTGGCCGGAAAGTGACGAACAAAAATTTTTTCCAAAAGTGCTCCAAAACACATTTTCAATGTAAAAAAGTTAAAATTTGAAAATTTTTTGTTCGTCACTTTCATGCCACCGTTCGTCACTTTTCGCGAACGACGAAGCTCGTCGTACGCCGACGAACAGGGAACTTTTTTTGCACAGTACTGTACATCGCACATGTAGTTGACGAATCGCTTCATTAGCAAAAAGAAGCTTCTGGTACAATTGTCAAGATAAGGGGAGGGGGGATTCTTACCGAAATAACGACAACATCATCATCAGATTGACCCAGGGGGATTTGAACCACCCATCTCTGCAGACCAGCGCTCTAACCGTTTAAGCTACTGGGCCGATGATGAATCCCCTTTAAGTACTCTATAGAACCTATCTTACTTTACACAATCACTAGTGACGTCCCCGTATGTATTCGTTATGTTGCCGTCAATGATTCTCAGAACAGATCCACAATTGTCACAAAAATAAATCAATGTTAACTGCCCTGTGTTAATTTAGTGTTCTGAACGTCTTAGGACATTTTAGATCACACTTAACAGTTCGTAATGCCCATTGGTTAATATCGGTCATAATAACTAATAAACTAAATGCGGAATACACGAGCAAACTTAATCTAAAACGCCTAAAAGTAGGACCAATTATTTGCTTCCAGATTTTCAGAATTTAAAGATTTCAATGATTCCATCATTTTGAACTTTCTATTTCTGCTGTTCCAATGAGCAATCTTTGATGCATTTCTTGGGAATTAAAACTTTTCTAATTGATTTAAGGCCGTCAGACCTGCTTTTATCACCGAAGCATAAAATTGACCGCGTCGGCAAGTTTTGTTTGAAAAGAAGCTAGAATTTATTACAGACTAGCACGCTCACCGCTGATTGGCTACTGAGATTAAACTCCGCCTAGAATAAATTTCGTAAATTTCGGTAAGAAAGTAAATGTCGGACAACCGATTGTAATTTTCAGGTTGTGTTCGAGTAAGTTGAGTGAAATTACATTCATTTATTAATTTCATGAAAATTTGTATATTAGTTTGTACGTAGAACTATACCGGTTACTTGTATAACGACAGATCATTTATTTATGTTTAGAAGACCAAAAAATATATGAATTTTTAACAAATTAACAAAAAAAATTAAGTAATGAAGAACCCAGACAAATGTGGCTGTCGGAATGTCCTACTGTAGTTTTTTTATGAATAGAATCATTCCTAAAAGTGTCAACAAAAGTGAAGCTTTAAAAAGATCCTAGAATGCCTAAAATGTTAAAAGCATGACAGAACAGCAAAAGACCAACCATAGGTTTAGTCAACTGAAACGGAGAAAAGTAATGTGCAAAAGAGGTACAGAAAATGGTTTCCAGTGCAAAGTCGCAGAGCTGTTTCATTATTAGGTCATAAATTAGGTCCAAAAGCCATTAAATTTGCAATTATAGGGGTGGCGGCAAAAGTGGTAACTTCAAAGGAAACGTAGTCGTACGTATATTGTGGAAAACTACTTTATTTATTAGCAGACCAGGCTTTTTTTGCTACAATCCATAGCTATGTTGGGGGTCTGGAAGTTCACTGGTGAAAAAAACAAGAAAAATTGACAAAAGCAAGTTTTGTGATTATTTTAACACTGAAGAAACCCATAGGTTCATACATCGTACGTCTGCAGAAACATTGCAGGAATATATGCTGAGAATACGCTGTTCTTCAAAACTACCGTACTACCTTGTCGATGAATGTATATATAATGTGTAATGTTTTGGAAAGTGGGTGGCGCACACACACGCATGTGTTTATATTAAAATTTACAAACCACAGGGGGCCTGGGGGGGTCCTGATCACCCTCCGAAACCTGGGGGGGCCTAGTCGCCCCGACCCCTGACCTAGACTGATTTGTGATGTCTATGGAGGGGGCCCCTAACTGCGGTTCCCTGCCGGGGGGCGGGGCCGTAATTTAAGCCCAGGCCCGTAACGACTAAGAGCTGTGGCAAAATTTATGAGCAAGTTTTGAATGCGTAGCGGCGGCGACTTCAAAAGGCTGGTGTGTGAATTATGGTGGCGTTTATTGGTTGCTTTTGAACATGTGATTTTTCCTTTTAACGTGCCGCCTGCGAACCCGTTTGCCAATAAATTTTCCTGTATTACCTTCTGCTTTAGGCTTTAACTATAGGTTTTGGCGATTATGCGATTTTCGCTCTGTCTGCATGTGTCTATCTAATAGTCGTATTACTCCGCTAACGGCCGCAATACATTCGATTTACTACCCGTAATAACAGTAAATTTTACACCGATTTAAAAAATCACATTTACGCCTATCTTTTAACTATTAACTGCCTGGTGTGTATATTTTATAGTACACAATTTAAACACTGGGCCCCATAAAATGTACGCAAATTGGACTTCGGGGCATAATGACGCTAGTAATTACTGGAATAGCCCCACAAATCTTTCCCTTCCAGAAAATAACCCACTATATTGTCTACAGAGCGTCGCAGCCGGAAAGTTAGCATCCAATGCAGCCTCGGGGGGTTATCCAGGGTCCTACGAAGGGGCTGGACCCCCGGGCTTTTACAGTTACGCCCCCAATTGTGCCCAGAGGGGCTCTGGTCCCCCCGTCCCCACCTCCAACCACCTAGATCTACTGAATGCAGCCGCAGCCAACCCCTATGGGTTCGGGTCCCACTCAACCGGGTCCCATCAGAGCTTCAACGGTCTCGACCCCCACCACGACGGAAGTCCCCCCTACCACCACAACGGGTCCCATAACCACCATTCCCAGGATTCGCACAAAACCGCAGCCGCCATTTTCCCATGGATGAAATACTCCGGATCCGGTGAGTAACTAGAGTGCTCAATGTTACAGTATGAAGTTATGGATCGAAAAGATTATATGCCAGGTTACATCGAAGGAACAGGAATTAGTGCATTAGTAATGTAGGAATCGAACGGAAAGCAGGAATTCTGGTTTTCTCCATTTTCGTTCAATGTTTTGTCTGTATCAGGAATAGGATTCAAATGTGCTTTTTGTGGAGTACCGAAATACAGCTATGTATGTCCTAGACTGCAGCTGAGTTCAAGAACATCGGCTGGCTTATGTTACACCGAGAGACTGAATAAGTTTCATTTAGTCCGACTTAACCATCGCTAAGTTGGAAGGACTTAATTTTCAACGCCATTTTTTACAAACTAGTTTGTAGGAATTATCTTAATCCGGTGGCAGTTTAGCTATATATATATAGATATAAAACATATAATTTAGATTTAGCTTTGATATAGACTAAAATTTTAACTGTTCCAATATTCTAACTGGTTTGACCATTACTAGAATTGTACCGTACGTATTCTGTGTACCTGCAGTTGCTTAGGGCCTATCCTTTACCGGATTAAACGGACTAGACTTATTTAAGTCCGAGGTTTTGCAATGACACATCGGACTAAACGGACTAAAAGAGTTAAAATAAGTCAGCGGCTTAATTGTAGTCTGACCCCATTCCAAAACTACCACTGGACCAAACGAATTTAACATGCACGTTTAACATTAGCATGCATAGTTTTAAGTCCTTTTAGTCCGATTAAAAAGCAGCGCACTAAAAGTTTAAGTCCGTTTAATCCGGAGGTTTTGAAATGGCATTTTTAAGCATAATTTTTAAACCGTTCAGTCTGATTATAATTAACCCTTTAATCCGGTAAAGGAATAGGCCCTTAGTTACCTGTTGATGTCAACTTTCAAGAGCTGCAGCATTTACCATACAACGACACCTACGTGGATGTTAGTGATAATAAGGATGTGTACTTCATATTAACCTTAAAGCCTTAGAATGTCGTTTCATTAAATTTACTGTAGCTACGTAAATATTTTACTACGTGCGAAACGTTTCACAGAAATGAACTAGAAAAATATTTAAAATTTTTTGGTCGTGACTTTTTGACGTGTGATTTGTTTGTAATGTAAACGAAGAATGATAAAATAAGCACGATATTAACATATGCATTTAACTTCAATATCATTTTCAACTTTTTGTGATTACATCGAAATAGCGGTTATTTTGGTTAAGAAACTTTGCAATTCAGTATTGTAAAGTATCACAGGCCCGTTAGGTACTTAAAACGATGACTGATTGATCAGTATTGGCTCAGTAGCTGAAATGGAAGAGTGCTAATCTGCTGGTTAAGTAATGGGCGGCACGATCTCCCCTAGTTGGGACAGATATATACTGATGGAGTTTAGTATTAATTCCTTCCTTTGAGTCATGTAGCATTAAGCCCGAATCATATTTGTCCTTAAGGACATAAAGACAAGGACAAGGATAAATTTCGGTCAGCTGCTGTGAAGAATATTGTCATACGCGTTGGGATAATTTTTCGTATACGGTATGGAAGTGACCTACTGACCTTAAACCATATGCGTATGCCATATGCGAAAAGTGGACTTATTTGGCCAGGTAGTTTTCTGGGAGTTGTCTAAAGCCCGGTTCATACTCGTCCTTGTCCTTGTCCTTATCGTTTTGTCCTTAAGCTATTCCAAGAAAACTGCCTGGCCAAATAAGCCAACTTTTCGCATGAGTAAAGTTGGAGTCACTTGCAGATTGTATGCAAAAAATTAGCCAAAACGCTTGTGTCAATTATTCACAGTAGCTGACCAAAATTTGTCCTTGTCCCTGTCCCGGTGTCCTTAAGGACAAGTATGAACCGGGCGCTAGACTTTTGGACGACCATAAGGACAAGAACGAGTATGAATCGGGCTTTAGGTTTTTTGCATTATTGATTGTTTTGAAATAATTTTTTTTAAAACGGAAGACCATTGTATTTTCCCGTCTCGTTCAAGGGCGAGACAGTCTCGTAAGGCGCAGTATTGGGACATGTCTTGATTGAAAGCGGGACGGTATTATCTTTCCGTGATATTGAAAACTATAACTATAGTTAATTAGTTGTTAATATTAGTCGTTCGTTATTCTTGTCCCTATCGCGTTGCCCTTAGGCAAATTTAAAAACTTTTCGTGATGCAAAACAAGCAGAAGCTGTGTGCAAAAGGCGTTCTCATTAAGCACTAAAGCTCTTTGAGTGTCAGTAAATGGTAAACCATTTCAAAAATCTGCTGCGCAGCAATACCTTAGGTAAATGGTGTAGTTCATAATTCATAACATAGCATCGACTCATCTGCAAAAACGTAACACCAATCTCATGGAAGATACAGTGTACACAATGTTGGGATATGTCATGCTATGCTTAAACTCCAATCACCGAATCCACATTCCTTTGCTCGAATTTGTCGGTTTAAGATCGATGTGTTAAAGTGTACCGGAAACAAATTATATTGACTGTGTTGAGTGGTATTACACACGTTCATAATGTAATCATTGAGATCGATACAAAAAGCGGAAGTGTAATAATGAGGTGAGTAAATGTTTTCAACTGAGATTACTCCTATTTTTTGAGTGAATTAAAGTCTAGTCTGAGATTTTAGATATCAAGCCCATAAGCTGAATCCTAATATAGTATGCACACAAATGCTGTTTCAACCGATATTGTAAACAACAACAGACGCTGATTATTTTTTTCTTACT
>JASANF010013323.1:0-10249 GCA_030248245.1 Trissonchulus sp. WLG1_4
GATGCAGAGAAAAGTCTAGCTAAGTGAAAGTCATTCATTAGTTCCAAATATTAGTAAATATTAGTGGTTTTAAGAAATTCACTAATATTTGCAACTAATGAGTAGTTTCACGCTAGCTATAGTTTTCACTGGATAACTTGACTATTATGAGATTTGAACCACACGTGGTGTAATATATTGGCTACCTGTCACGAAAATATCTAGCAGAAATATTGTGTAAAGGCCAAGTTATACTCGATTTGCGATGTTGCACCAGTGTTACTAATGAATCGCGATTCATTGTTTATGAAACCGGGCCCAGAAAAACCCACAAGAAAACTTTTTCCAGAAAAAACCCAGAAAAAACCCAGAAAAAATTTTCTGGGTTTTTTCTGGGTTTTTTTCTTGCTTTTTTCTGGGTTTTTTCTAACTCCATTTGTCGAATTTCTGGGTTTTTTCTGGGGTTTTTCTATTGATTTCTGGCAATTTTCTGGGTTTTTTCCGGGATTTTTCTGGGTTTTTTCTACCTTCCAGTCTCACTTTCTGGGTTTTTTCTGGGAATTTTCTGGGTTTTTTCTGGATGTTGCCTGGGTATTTTCTGGGGTTTTCTGGCCTTTTTCTGGGTATTTTCTGGGTTTTTTCTGGGTATATTCTAGGTTTTCTGGAATTTTTCTGGGTTTTTTCTGGGATTTTTCTGGGTTATTTCTGGGTTTTTTCTGGGTATTTTCTGGGTTTTTTCTGGGTTTTTTCTAGGTTTTTTCTGGGTTTTTTCTGGGTTTTTTCTGGGATTTTTCTGGGTTTTTTCTGGGTATTTTCTGGATTTTTTCTGGGTATTTTCCGGGTTTTTTCTGGGTTTTTTCTGCCTTCCAGTCTCACTTTCTGGGTTTTTTCTGGGAATTTTCTGGGTATTTTCTGGGTTTTTTCTGGGTATTTTCTGGGTATTTTCTGGGTTTTTTCTGGGTTTTTTCTGGGTATTTTCTGGGTTTTTTCTAGGTTTTTTTTGGGTATTTTCTGGGTATTTTCTGGGTTTTTTCTAGGTTTTTTTGGGTATTTTCTGGGTTTATTTCTAGGTTTTTTTATAGTTTTTTCAGGATATATATATATATATATATATATATATATATATATATATATATATATATATATATATATATATATATATATATATATATATATATATATACATATATATGTAACTTTCCGCACAAACTTTGAACAGTCACTGATATCAACCACAACATTTTTGAGCTTCAGAAGTACAGAGGAAAGGTAACTGTGGTTTGGAAAAATGCAAACGGAGTTGGCCAAAAGTGTTTTTGTGAAAAATTATGACAAGTCAAAAATTTGGAAAATTTTGTCACTTTGGAATTTTTCAACATGCAAAATTTTGAAATTTTATAAAAAATGCTACAGGCCTCAAAACTGCACAGAAATTGGTGTGGTAAGTCAATTTGGGACGTGCTTTCCACCTGCATACTCAAAAAGGTCCTATGTCGTAAGGTTCGGCCAGGAAGCACTAGGGTTTTTTCCCCGCAAAACGCGTAGGGTTTTTTTCCCGCACCACTATATCCTCCACGAAGGGTCGATGGCGTAAAAAGTCGCCATAAACTGCAGATTTTGAATGCATTTGAAACGTAATCCCAACTTTTTAGTTGATTTCAAGTTTCAACGTTTTCAGGCGAAATTAAGGTGTTTTGTTTTCAAATCTGAAAATTCAGAATTTTATAATGGGCTGCGAAGGGCAGTTTTCTAACTTATATATATGTATGTATATATGTATGTATATATATGTATATATTTTATGTTCTGTATATATTTGCGATTGCTTTTAAAAATTTTGTTCATATTTGTTCACTGTATGTATTGTTGCATTTTAGTTCTCGTAATTGTAACTGTAACTTGTATTCTTGTAATGTTGCACACTTGCACAGGTGATTTGTTATCAGTCCGTTCCCGGCTCTTTGATCACCTTTTCAAACTGTTTTGTATTTTTTGACTTTATGAGTGACTCATGTATTGCAGTTTGAATAAACTATATATTTTGATTTTGATTTTGATATATATATATATTTATATATATATACATACATACATCCATATATATACATACATACATATATATACATACATATATCCATATATATATACAAAATATTCAGGCAAAACTTATTTATGAACCAAACAAAAATATGAACAAATGGTAAAAAAACCGAGAAAAACATCAGGAAAATATTTAGAAAAACTCTGGAAAAAACCCAAAAAAACCCCAGAAAAACCCAGAAAAAACCCAGAAGAAACCCAGAAAATACCCAGAAAATACCCAGAAAAAATCCAGAAAAAACCTAGAAAAAACCCAGAAAAAAACCAGAAAAAACCCAGAAAAAACCTAGAAAAAACCCAGAAAATACCCAGAAAAAACCCAGAAAATACCCAGAAAATACCCAGAAAAAACCCGGAAAAAACCTAGAAAAAACCTAGAAAAAACCCAGAAAAACCCCAGAAAAAACCCAGAAAATACCCAGAAACTGATCTCGATAATCAGAAAAAACCCAGAAAAAATCCAGAAAATACCCGGAAAAAACCGAGAAATAACCCGGAAAAATTCCAGAAAAACCCAAGAAAAAACCCAGAAAATTATTTTTCTGGGTTTTTTCTAAATTAGAAAAAACCCAGAAAAAACCCAGAAAAAACCCAGAAACCATTTTGGTTTCTGGGTTTTTTCTGGGATTTTTCTGGGTTTTTTCTGGGAAAAGTTTTCCTGTGACCCCAGAAAAAACCTAGAAAAAACCCAGAAAAAACCCAGAAAAACACCCGAAAAAACCTAGAAAAAACCTAGAAAATACCCACAAAAAACCCAGAAAATACCCAGAAAAAACCCAGAAAAAACCCAGAAAAAACCCAGAAAAACCCTAGAAAAAACCCAGAAAAAACCCAGAAAAACCCTAGAAAAAACCCAGAAAAAACCCAGAAAAAACCCAGAAAAAACCTAGAAAAAACCCAGAAAATACCCAGAAAATACCCAGAATAAACCCAGAAAAAACCCAGAAAAAACCTAGAAAAAACCCAGAAAATACCCAGAAAAAACCCAGAAAAAACCCAGAAAATACCCAGAAACTGATCTCGATAATCAGAAAAAACCCAGAAAAAACCCAGAAAATACCCGGAAAAAACCGAGAAAAAACCCAAGAAAAAACCCAGAAAATTATTTTTCTGGGTTTTTTCTAAATTAGAAAAAACCCGGAAAAAACCCAGAAAAAACCCAGAAACCATTTTGGTTTCTGGGTTTTTTCTGGGATTTTTCTGGGTTTTTTCTGGAAAAAGTTTTCCTGTGGCTCCCTGCTTGATGTGGATCCGGAATTCGTTATTTATCGGCATTTCCATTTGGTATTTATAAATCTGATTATAGATTTATTTAAATTACTATTTCTTAGTAATAATATATATTTTTCTCGAACTATACATTTGTAAAAAAATGTTTTCAGCAGGTGGATTCCTGAAAAATGCAAAATCAGCTCTACATGTTTCACTGGGCATATTGTGAAAAATATAAATTTTCAAATAGAAGTTCTTGAAGAAAAATTACTTCGATTAAGATGCTCTACTCAAAAATGTAAAAAAACGAATTTGGACAACAAAGTGCATTTTTTATTTTTGGCGATTAAACGAGCAAAATGGATCGAATTGGTCGGAAAATGTCACTAATATATCCTAAACTGCATGCCCTTCCTTCCCATGGCGGCCAAGAACCTCCCCCACTCTCCCTACCCCTTCCCCAAACCATCCACTAACTAAGCGCTTAGCGCTTAGGGAGCTCCCGAGGTCCCTAAACTTAAGCGCTTAATTCTAAGCCAAACACTAAATTTTAAGTATGTGAATACAAAATTGAAACGCTAAGGTAAGCGTTAGTGTTTGCTAAGCGCTTAAATAAACACTAAGTATGTGAATAACACTTAGCGCTTATAAGCGCTAACACTAAGTGTAAACACTAAGTTTAAGCGTTACACTTAGTATGTGAATACGGGCCATGTACTAAATTTTTTTGTACTTTTTTGTAACTTTTTGTACTTTTTTGTAACTTTTTGTACTTTTTTGTACTATTTTTCTACTAATATTTTTTCCTGTGGACTTAAGTTTAGGCTTTACCTCTAGCTTAATTACTAAAAAATAGAAATTTTCAGAAAAATTCCGGCCGTAGTTTAAAGAATCCGCTAGCTAAGCCTAAATGAGATGCCTTAAGGTGGTAGTAACGTTTTCGACAGTTTTGCAGGAGTAACATTTGACAACTTACGATTAAATTTCAATCAATAATTTATAGTACGCAGGAAACTATAATTTAGTATGAGATAAATGCTTGCTAAAATAGCTTGAAACAATCAATTTTAATTTTCACAGAAAATATTTTTCAGCCAGTTACGACATTTCGTAAATTTTATGTTTAGCGAAGCAAAAGTAGTAGCTAGTCCAAACGGCCATTTATTGAAAAACGAAAAAAATGACACACGGGCATGTCAAAAACCTTCAATTTAGATGCCAAAACTTATCCTTCCGCTTTTTACTTTTTGAGATTACGTCACATTTATGTAACATTTCTTTTTGAACTAAAGTACACTACACAAAAGTCCGCAAAACTTGACAACTACTAGAACAATTTTGTTCAAAATTTGGGATAAATTGACACACATATGTGTCTACTTTATATTAAAATTTCAAAAATTTTGTTTGCTTAAATTTTCCATTACATCAATTTCATTCACAGAAATCTGTAAAAATGCACTTCCGTGGACTAAATCTCAAGTCTCGATCTTGCAATCTTTTCATGCGTTATTTTACATGTTTTTTAAATAATTTGTGATGTGTCAATTTTTTTATTTGTATTAATTTAGCCTATTTCGTAAAAAAATTAGTTTCAAAAATTCGTATATTTTTCAAAATTCGAAAAAAATCAAAATTAAAGGTCCGTAACTTCTTTTCTGCATCATATAAATGCACCAAACTTAGCATTAAAATTCACCCTGTTATTGGCTATGTTGGTGTAAAGAATGAAATTAGTTGAAGTTACACTGTCAATTTTACAAGCAAAACAAGAAAATGCAAAAGTTCACGAAATTTGACTACTTTGACAGTGTCTGCTGACTAGCTTGTTACAGATTTAAGCTAGATAATGTGCTGTAAGTGTAGTTTCAGTCAAGTTCTTTAACGTGAAAAAGACAGCTATTAAATTCATTGAGTCAATCAAAGGTTATAGCACGTTATAAAAATTGTCGAAAACGTAACTACCACTTTAAAACATTATAGTGCACTCAAAACTATCCAAAATCACTGAAAAATGCCATTTTCAAGGAGTCATAGCTCAGAAAATCCAAATTTGTGGATAGGCGTTCTATTAGAAAAAATGCTTACCTTGAGGTGCTCTACTCGAAAAAATAGGTCCACTCACTATTCACACTTCCAACTGCATTTGATCCCTTTTTAACAGCTGCTCGAGCAGCTGAAAATTCTCCCCACGTACATTTGTGCTTACAGCTATGGGCGGGAATGAAAATGCCGCATTGGATGAAGTTAGTGCATTGGTACAACGATGGCTGCAATGGGACAAGGTTTGTACTGTATAAGTTTTTCTGTATGGCACAGGTAGAAATTTTGGGTCAAAAACTAAATATAGAGCAGAGCGGGTGAAGCATTATGCACATTGGGTTCGTTTCGAGAGCCAGTTGTTGATTAGGTCATTGGGGGGACTAGCTGAATGTTATCTGGGCGAGTGAGCGAAAGAGTATACTGTATATTATATGTGCAGCACAGAGCACACGAAGGTTTTTGCACACACGCAAGGAGATGACCTCAGACCTAGGTCACGTTTTACTACACAGTATATACACATTTTGAACGTGTGTTTCACCCCCTCCCCGTAATTTCCTCGGCTTTGTGCCTTTATGCTTTGAAGCCCAGATTTCTCTTTGCAGAATGCGAAAACACTGGGCGAGGTGAAGGACCTCGTAGCCGCCGGTGAGTGGGCCAAACTGCGCAAAATCATGACGGGTCGTCTTTCTTTCGGAACTGCGGGTAATAAAAGCAATGTCCTGCTTTAGCTTGTGATTCGTGGCTCTGGGGTAACGATATCTATTATAGCCAGTCGGGAAAAAAAACCCACTTTGGAAACTTTTGGCCATATCCCAAGTAATACACAAAATTAAAAGTTTCTTTTTATTTTCTTATCAAGCCTTACCCTAAGCCGTAAAATGCAGCATAAAACGTTTTGGTATCATTTACATCATGGCAGAAATCTTGACCTAAAGTCATGGGAAAAAAAACCCAATTCGGGAAAAAAAAACCCACGTCGGGAAAAAAAACCCAATTTCATCGATCAATTAAAAACGTCATGAGCATGCCACAGACGATGTTGAGCATGCATCTGATAGAGTACCACCTCCTCTTTCGAACGCACACCCCGACTTGTTCGTACCTCTACCGGTTGGCCTACAGCAAGCCATCAAAGTTGGCCCCAAAATTTACATGGGGTCACTTAGTGAAAATTTTTCAAAAATCAAATTTTACTGAAATTGCACGCAGAGTCGCGTAATCGCTATAACAGTGCTATACAGTCGTTTTCTACCGATTTTAACAAGGTTTCATTCAGAAAACAAGCATTTTAATAGATTTAGCATGTAAAATGTACTGAGTCAAGGGGTACTGTGGATAGTAGGCACTAAAAATCCATCATTGTGTCATAATATGAAGTTAAAAAGCATTGATTCTTGTTTAAAACATCTAATCACGTCATTTTGGGCTGTTTACGGCAAAATTTTGCAAAAAATGAGGGTATTCAAATTTTGAAACATTACCCGAACAGGTTTCGTTCCTCGCCAGAATTCCGGGTTTGTTAGTAATTTCTCATCATATGGTCACCCAACAAGTCCGGTTTTGTGTTTCTATCACGTTTATTCATCGAATTACACAACTTGAAAAATTGGGTTTTTTTCCCCGACGTGGGTTTTTTTTCCCATGAAGTTGAGCCACTGTGGCTCATCTGTGGTTCAGTGTGGCACTCAACATTGTTGCTTAATTTGTAGCCCTATAGGTGGCCTCCGTGGGATTTGAACAGATTTGGATAACTTTGTTTAGATGAGGAGTACCGATGCTTCAAAGTTGGCCAAATTTTTCAAGCTTCGTAGGTGAAAACAGTCAAAATTTCGATTCCTCATAAAAATTGTAAACATGATCAGAATCAGTTCTAAACTCGTGTATGGAGTTGTTTAGAGGGTGTTTTATTGCACACAAAAATTGGTACCAATTGAACCACCCTAAGCTCAGAAACTGGGGTGGGTTTTTTTTCCCGACAAACGGGGTGGGTTTTTTTTTCCCGATTGGCTATATATGTATATTCAGTATCATATAGGGTTTCAGTTTTTGTTGATGTTTATAGTTAATGATGTTGAAATGGTTGTAACAGTTGTAACTTGTAAGCTAATTGTTGTTCAAAAATAAGTACTCCACTGGCTCAGAGAAGAGAGCAATTGCATGTCTGGTGGGAAAAAGCTTAAGAAGTATAATATACTTAGTATATATAATATTTTTCCCATCAGCCGGACCCAACGTTGACCTTGTCCCTGTCTGTGTGTCCTTAAGGACAAGCATGAACGTGCTTGAAGTGAAAACGGAAAATAATAACTAAACTGGTGGTTTACACTTAAGGTGGTACTTGCGTTTTCGAGGTTTTTGCGATTTCTATGTAAACTTTGCGCCCACAAAACGCCCAGTTACAAATGAGGCCGGAGCATGAATTTTTGGCGCTGTACTGTAAAGGTCCATATCCGCAGGCACGTCTCTCACTTTTTCGAAATTTAACCTGTGGACATTTTTAGAGGGCTTTAAGTACTAGAAAATATTCTAAACTTTCGGTGCGTTTGCTTTTCAGCTATTTTCTCAATAAATTGATTAGTTATCAAAAAAGGGGGGGGGGTCATGCCTTGGGATTTTAAACACGTCAAAAACTTTACTATGTTTCAGCTCCAATAGGTAATAGTATGATTCAGAGCTGTGGCGCAAACGTTTTGTAAAATATCCTAATATTTTGGACAGTAGCTTTCTTTAACCGCTTCTACTGGCAACAAAACAAAAGGCTAGATTTCAGTGCATGGCGCACATTTAGGTCAGATATTGTTCTACTTAATGCAAAAGACCGCTTGTGATTTGAACTTGTAAACGCTGAGCTATAGCTTTCCAAAAAAACACCTAAAACCGCAATTACCCCCTTGTCAAATAGTGGCGGTATGATCTGGGCTGCAGGTATCCGGGCGGAGATGGGCGCTGGGTTCGCGTGCCTGAACGAGCTGACGATCATCCAGGTGGCCCAGGGCATGTGCCAATACCTGCTCAGGGTCTGTCCACAGGTCACGCAGCGGGGCGTAGTCATTGGCTATGACGCCAGACACAATAGCACCAGGTATATATAGGCTACAGTCCACACACACACACACACACACACACACACACACACATGTATATATGGGGGGGTGGAGGGTCCTATTAAGCGGAGTTGAATAAAAACAGCAGTTTTTGGGAAATTAGGCATTTTTGGTTGATTAACGGGGTGCGTGAGTGTTCCTAAATGCTGGCAGGATAGCTTCCCCCAAAGAAAACGTTTTGACCCCGCCAAATGCATAATAGCACGTTCAGGATACGTGGAGGTGTTCAGAATGCCTAACCGGAATTTGAGCAAAACGGTGTAATAATAGTACTTTTTGAAAATTTTACGTATTTTTGGTCAGTCAGCGATGGTCGTGATTCACGTCACGACTCGTGAAATTTTGGCGCATGAGGACCTCAAAACAATTTTGTGTCATGTTATAACAATATGTGCTGCTGTTCTGTATATATGGTATAATGAATAGGGCTTAAGTCCTTTTATCCTGAACACTGAACTTTACTATAAATCCGGCACGTTTTTTCCGAACAGGCCGGATATATATATATATTATTATGTTATGATGGCCCTGCTGGATTGAACAAGCTTTAAGAGCTGCTTCGTTCGCATCATATATCCGGCACTGTTCAGGAATAATGGCGCCGGATGCTTAGAAAAGTAAGGGATATAGAACTTGGCCGAAGTTGAGTAGTGTGGTATATAAATGTGACTTTAGATTTGCCGAGCTGAGCGCCAACGTTTTCGTCCGGCAAGGAATTCGGGTGCATTTGTTTTCCCAGATCGTGCCGACACCTTTTGTCGTAAGTCTGGCTTCTGAATGATCTCATGAGTTGGATTTAGATGAAATGGATTAACTTTCCATTAGATTAAATTGATTAACTTTCACAATCCTCTACAATTTTTGTTTTTTGTAATTTTTTTACTTTGAGTCCCCCCCAACGCGAGACCCCAGCTAGTGTGGTTTGTGTTGTTGCAGTCATACGCAGTCACTTTGCTCGGCTGTGACGCGGGCATCATGGTCACCGCATCGCACAACCCTGCTCAGGACAATGGATACAAAGTATAGACACTCAGACAGCTGGTTTTTTAACTTAAAACTTTGACTTGCATGTTATCCGTAATTTATATTATATAGGAGGGCTAGAGAGTGTCTCAGTCTTCTTCTATATGTACTTTTGGTAATAATAAGAACATGTGGCGCGATTATTTCGTGATTTTGCCTGAATGGACATGCGGATGTAAGATTGAAGCGAGCTCTGTTGGTGTCGAATGAACGGTTTTGCACTGAACAGGTTTTTAAGTTTAATTTGCCTGATTTTTTATGACCTTCCTTCAAAACAAAATTTCTCTGCCAGCTCTGGGCTGTAGATTTTAGTTCCGAGTTTACTGGGATTCCGGAATTCACAAAAGACAAACATAAGCCCTGAATTCCAGGCTTATTGGACCACTTATTGTATGGAATACACATAATATTGTAAGTTTTCACTATACACAATTTTCTCTGTTTCATTCGGGAAGTTTAGACTGAGCTTAAACAGTGAACTTTTTTTGTGAAGCCCGACCAGTACTTTTTTAGAAGAGGCGCACTGAAAGATGACTTTGTGATTGTGTGCTTTTTCAGGTTTACTGGAACAATGGTGCTCAGGTGGGTACTCTACTCTCTTTCTGATTAGTCGACAAAAAAGTTTACTTTTCTAATTATTGTCATCCAGCAACTTTTTGATGATTATCACGGTTCGTGCTGGGGCCAAACCATCGATAAAGTATTATTCAGAATTAGCGGAGAGTTATAAATTTCTGTTTTCGTTTAGTTGATTTACTTGAAATATTGCAAATAAATCTCTAATT
>JASANF010013324.1:0-10132 GCA_030248245.1 Trissonchulus sp. WLG1_4
AGTGATAAAACACCAAAAACACCATAAATATACTCATAATTAAAACCATAAAAAAAGACAAGGCACACACAACACAATCCCTTTACACATACTGTAGCCACCATTTTATAAACTTACAGATGGCGATCTATGTTTTATTCATGAACTGAAGCGTGCCTCCAATTTCGACTTTCGTAACAGATTCTCCTTTAGCGGCCAAGATTTCTTCAATGTTCCTGAAAATGTACAAAACAAGAACTTCAAAGTGCGTGCACGAGAGCGGTGGGCTACTAAAGCCGATTCATACTTGTCCTTGTCCTTATCATTTTGTCCCTAAGCAAGTCTTGGGAAAGAACCATGCGAAATGTCACAATTTTTTACATAAACAATGTTGTAACCAAGGATAGTGCGCAAGCAAAAACTTAACCGAAAAAAGATTCTGCCTACTCATCACAGAAGCAACTACCCAAAGTTTGTCGCTGTCTCTGTCCCAGTGTCATTAAGGACAAAGTATGAACCTGGCTTAATGAGCTTCAATGTTGACTATTCTAAACGTAGCAGAACGATGAGGTGAGTATAACCGAAATTTTGGCCAAATTAGAATATTAAAAAAACTTATATTAGTGAAATACTCAAGTTAAAAATTATTTTGTATACACAAATTTATGCATTAAACTAAATTTAATTGTTACAACCAGTGGCCGCAAAGTATATTCAATTTACCTTTTTCCTTCCAAATCAGAAAACCAGCCCAAATTATCAGCAATAATGTGGTAATTTTTACAGCCTTCGCATTTCACAATAACGACGCCGTTATAATAGGCCACCTTTGATATTATTTTCGTTTCCCGACAGGAGCAAACTTTACAGGTGTAAATTAATTGAAACTTTCCAGTGCTTTTCGAAGTTTCACTCGAGTCCTCTGAGGCTACAGTACTTTTCGGTACCAATGGAGCAGAGCTGGAGCTACATGCACGAGCGAAAATGTAATTCCTCGATAAAGCTACTAAATTGGGGCGAAAAAGATTCTTCTGAAACCCAGTAGGACTGAAATAGGAGCGTGAAGAACAGCAGGCGAAATTCTTCAGTAAGGATAAAGAGACACGACGGGCTGTCATTACATGTTAAAATTCGAGCTGAAATTAAAACAAATATTTAATATTTAATTAACAACGGCAACAGCTGAACGTGTACTTTTTAGTCAGACTAAGGTTTGAAACATATTAAGCTTAAAAAATGCTATTCCAACACCCTGGATAAAACGGACTTGTTTTAACGCGGTGCTTTTTAGTCAGACCAATCACAAAGTGTGCACGCTATAGTAATCGTGCATGCTGGACAGGGTTTATTTTTTCATTTTTTTCTTGGTGGCCAGCTGGCCACTAGACCCAATATTTTAGTGGCCAATGCAAGAATTTAGTGGCCAATTTGAAAGATGCGTTCACAATTTACAGAGTTAAAAACACTGAATATTACCTAACCGAGAGGCGTGTCAGGTTCTAGAGGCAAGCAAATTACAATGCAACAGTACAGTACATAGTGTATATATTAAGCAAATAAACTGCCAACAATGCACTTATGAGAGACAAACCCACAGGGTGGATTTCACCACGGTGGTTTTTTAAAAACCATGGTTTTACGTAGGTTTTTATATGATTTGCACATAATTTCATTACAAATTATCGCCTGATTCGTTACGAATTTCGTAAATTTTCTAAAACCATGGTTTTTGCTCAGTTGAAATTTCAAACCTGCAGCATAGCAGGTTTTTATTTTGCTGAAATTTCAACTGAGCAAAAACCATGGTTTTAGAAAATCTACGAAATTCGTAACGAATCAGGCGATAATTCGTAATGAAATTATGTGCAAATCATATAAAAACGTACGTAAAACCATGGTTTTTAAAAACCACCGTGGTGAAATCCACCCACAGAGTCGCAGGGGTCTGGGGACAGCAGCCCCCAGCAAAAAATGGAAATTTTTCATTTTTAGGACAAATTCGGTCAACAGGAGTTTCAACTTTTGGTTTCCGTTTTCACATGTGCGATGCGCAGAACCTAAAATTCACTTACTCAGGTAGCCCCCCCCCACGAGTCAATGACAAGGATCAACATATATTTACAACAAAAAATCATACCGCTGTCAACGAAACCGAAATAACTACCGCGATACAATAGAGCACACTCAGATGACAGTGCGCATAAGCATTAAACCTCAAGAGTGAACATTGTGCAGTATACATTGTTTGTATTGATAACCTGCATGGGGGTCTGAGGGCGAGAGCCCCCAGAAGCCGGGCGATTTTTTTTTATTTTGCAACACAATCCTCATTTTAAACTTCACTTTTTGGTGGCCAGACTGGCCATCAGCTCAAAATTTTCAGTGGCCAATCCATAATTTTAGTGGCCATGGCCACCAGTTTGGCCAACCGCTTATGCTGGATCGCCTACTCCAATGGTAGTTTAGAAAAGAATTCTGGCTAAAATTGACCCGCTGACTAATTTTCACTCGTTCGGGGTTCAGCCAGTTTAATCCGATACGCCATTCTTAAATCCAGCTATCCATCCAATCCAGTACGGCTTGGGTAATCGATTTGCCAACAGAAATCTAGTTACATGTGAGACTTGAGCACCAAATATTTAGCACAGAACTCTAGAGGTCAAAATCCTCTGACAGCTCCCTCATCTGTTGGAAAAATCTATATACGATAAATTTTTGAAGATCTTAATAATTAGAAGAATGTTTGACGGAATCGTATGAACAAACTTTTGTAAAAAAAGTACTATATATCTCGGAAAAACCTTTCTTTCAAAGAATGTATTGGAGACAAAACCAAAGGTCAACGTTCAACTGCATATCAGCTATTATCTCTGGTTTTACAACTGAAACTAAAAACGACACGTTACATTATCCTGCGTATCGCCTTACCCATAATCTAATACATTACTAACGTAGACGCTCCTACTAACGATGCTGGCATGAAAAGTACTGTCAAACATGAGAATTTTTATTTTCATACTTCTCATTGACGAGAAAATGGTAATACAAAACGTGTTCATATTCAGTAAAGAACGAAATCGGCAAAATTTGACTTCTTGAAACAAATTCTGGAAAACGTTTACTAACCGACAGTAAAACAAAAACACTGACGTAACAATTAAGACAAGATTAACAAAAAAGTAGCCAGTGGACAGCTGAGTATTTGTGAGGTTCCTAAGCTTCCTAAGGTGGATTAAATTACCTAGAAGCTAGAATTTTTTGGGCCATACCGTTAGCACTGGCTAAAATTATTTAGAAGCGTTTGGTAAAGAAAAATACTCAGACAACATTTCCGATACGTCTGAAATTGACAACATTTATTCAAATTTTCATCCAAAGTTTTTCTATGCTACACATTATTAATCGGCCATCTTTCACCTAAAAATTTAAAAAACGTTATTTGTGCGATTATAATTTCCACAATCCAGTAGTCCAGTAGTAACCACCTGCTTAGTCCTACTCCTACTGACTGCACTAAAAGATAATGCTAAAACCTTTCCAAGACATAGCCGCCGCCCGCTGGATTGCAAAATTTTTTAAAAGTTTAGGCAACGATTCATTATATCGTATAAAATTTAAAGTGAAGCGAATTCACACAAACATGAGTAGGTAATATTCAGACTGACGTCAAAGGATAGCTTATGTACTTGCTAGTGATCGAAAATAAGCAAGAATCTCGAGGGCAAAATCACGATCCGGTCTCGATCCTGAACGCAGATCCAGCCCGATCCCGAACTTACAGCCGTTCGATCATTAATACTTGTGCATTTTTACAAACATAAATTTTCATAGCCTTTAGTTGACGGCTTAGCTTACTTCGTTATAGTGAAATTTGAGTAAATACCATCCTTGACTATGCGAAGCCTTAAATACGAACTCTATGACGTTAAAACGTATAAAAATATATATTTTTTCAATTCTTCTTATGAAAACGTGTTTTTGTTACGTTTTGTTATTTTAACCTTTTTAAAAGAGTAAAAAGCAAAAAAACAAATTCAGTTCATGCGGTAGAAAAACCCGTACAGAATACAATAAAAAGCACAAGCATAACAGAATACATACAGTACATACTTAAACAAATCAAAGTTATAAATTAACGTTTTTGTTGCTGAGTTGCTTCCTTTCTTGTGGCGTCTTGTAACAGCTGAGTGTCAACTTCATCTGCCGGGAGCTGCACATATCGCACAACCGATCCCCGAATAAAGCAGTTCTTGACCGAAAGCTGCAACAAACTATATATACAGGCTCATGAAGCATAAACAAGTGTGCTTTCATTTGCGCAAATTCACAGTATTTTCTACAAAAAAACATGCTCAAATATTTTCCCGTATATTATATCCTTAAATATCTTAATAAAACTAAGTACTTTTGATAAGAAAAGTTCCAATGTAAACGTCTGCAAGCGGCAGCTCTCCTATAGCAAAACCATCAAGACACGTAACAAATGTGGTTAAAATTTCAAACCTGTCTGATAACAAGTCATGTCTTTTTTTCCGTTTGTAGCAGAAGCAGACGGACTAAAAAAGTACGGGAGGGGAGTGTGGACCTGTCTGGCCAAATTTTGAGAACCCTCACGCTCACCCATTCAACGATAAAAAACACCCTAAATTTAGCAAGGTTTAAAAAACTACAGTTTCATCCACTTTTGATTAGATTTTCGGGACCCTCGCTCCCAGACGACCGACTCTGAACCTGGAGGGTTTCAAACTCGCCTCCCGACTCAACAATACGTCCTAACAATTCGCGTATATAATATGTCGTATCGTAGTCCAAACTGCTATTCAGGCCAAACAGCAATCGGCCTGAAATTAAACCGTCCACACTGCTATTGGAGTTTTGCCCAGGCCAAGCTGCAATCGGCTCTATAATTATCTAGTCTAGATTTACCGTAATTAGGCCGACTTTAGATCTCCTACTGTTATTTCTGCGTTTTTATTGTAATTACCGTGACGTTGTTGTTGTTGTTGTTGGTCAGCCAGCGTCACAGGGAAAGGAAATCCCTGAGGCACGCGACTGCCTCAGTGGGTTGGGTGGCCAGGACGGACATCGGGGGACTGGTGGATCCGAATATGTTAAGGCGGTGGCGGTCGAACGCTGGGCATGCCATGATGTGGCACATGTCCTCGCTTTCTTGACTGCAGCGTCTGCACGGTCCGTGGGCGTCACTGTTTTGTTCTAGTCGGTTCAGGTAGCTTCCGTCCTTGGTCGTCCAGGGATTCCTATCGAAAGGACGAGAAGCCCAACCTTGCCCCGGTGTCCCGGCTTTCTACCAATGGGCCTCAACTCAGCCTGCCCCAGCTGTCACGGGTTGTCATTCCCGGACGTCGGGGGTCACTGGTTACGGATTACCGTGACGTAACTGCAACTGCTGTGGCCTTTGACTTGAGTCGGGAAAGTGTCAGTTACCCAACTCCACAAAGTGTACATTCGAGGTCGAGCCCTTCAACTTGACGCCCTTTTACTCATGAAGGAAATGCCAGTTAAAAAGGTTGATTTTTTCACGGCTCATAATTATGATTTGATGAAGCATCATCAGCACCGCCAAAAATTCAAAAACTTTTAAAAATTTGAAATCGTAAATTCTTTAATAAGATTGTATTTTTGAAGTCCTGAGTCAACGAGAGTCCATTAGTACAAAATTTATGAAAATCGGTTCAGTAAATTCCGAATTCCGGACAAAGCTGGAATAACAGAAAAGACACCAGTAACTGAATTAAGTATGTAATGCAATCAGTTTGAAAAGGTCAAGAGAGCAAAGGACTCCGCGGGTCTTCCTAAGTCAGCCTAATTACAATTATAGACATAAATGAATAGATGATAGCATTTTGGCCTGGGCAAAACTCCACTAGCAGTTTGGACGGATTAATTTCAGGCCTGAATAGCAGTTTGTAGTTTTGGACTACGACACATCAGACATCACACATTCATGTTCCCACATCAGAAACGCACCATGTGAGGATATTTCTCAGGATCTGTTACACTGATGTCTATCAATTTAATATTCAAATACTGATCCACGGAATGAAGGGTGCCACAAATACTAGAATGAAAACACAAAAATACAGAATTGAACCGAAGACATAATAATATATTATAGAAAACAGGCAATGTGTGTCAAAGCTAAACTCAAGGTGTATATATATTATATATTATATTATTAACAAAGATAAGTAAGCCACTAAGTTGCTGGGGTCTGGGGGCGGCAGCCCCCCAGAAAAAAACCAAGGATTTTTTCAATTTTTAGGCCACATTTGGTCAAAGCAGCGTCAATATTTGCTCGAAACCTTTCGTCAAAGTTTCGGCATTTTTATTTTCTGAACGTCATTTTTATTTTTTTATCACTAAGTTCTATTCATCGTCATCAATAGTTTTATTTTGAAAATGAAGCCATTTTTGACAAAAAAAGCCGGCCTCATATTCACTAGATTGTCATTTGTGCTACCATAAAACACCTAATAGAAACACGAAACAGTGTTTTAAGCAAATAAATAGTGAACAATGCACCCTTATGCACATATATACAGATGCTGAAATGAAACACAAAAGCGAGGAACATTGAGTCACAAAGCTGCAGGGGTCTGGGGTCGGCAGCCCCATGAAAAAAACTAGCGATTATTCCAATTTTTAGACCAAATTTGGTCAATTGGAGATGTATCATAAATTTTTTACGATAAGAAAATAAAACAAAAGATGGGAACATCAGATCGGACAGTGTATATACACAACTAAATGTAGCCTAATGTACTTGTGTATTCCTGCATTGGCAAGCACCAAATGTGGGAGTCTGGAGGTCCCTAGCCATTAGCCGACAGGAAAACATAGTCACGGTGTGGCAGGGGTCTGAGGGCGACACAACCCAGGAAAAATTATGTATATAATTTTGTTAGTTTTAGGCCAAATTTGCTACATTTTGGACATGGCGAAAATTTTTTTCCGGCCGGGTGATAAAACCAAAGGGGGGACCCTTGCCACTCTTACTGCAATCTGGATGAGTATGGGTCGCTCATAGAATTTGGATTCAGCATAAGTTATATACTATATACTCTTGTAGACATGCATAAGCTTTGATGAAAGATAATAACAAGGAACAGTAACCAACATAGTGGGACGGGTCTGGGGGCGGCAGCTCCCAGGAAAAAAGTTCGACAATTTTTTGATTTTTAGGTCAAATTTAGTCAATTGGAGACGTATCAGAAATTTTTTTCGGCCGGGCGATAAAACCAAAGGGGGGACCCTTGCCACTCTTACTGCAATCTAGAGTATGGGTCGCTCAGAGAATTTACTTCCGGTTCAATTTTTGGATTTCAATTTCAATTTTTGCATGGCTCCGGCCGGAGCCGGTGTGTGTGTGTGTGTGTGTATATATATATTATTTATATATATATATATATATATATATATAGCAATGTGTGTGTGCATAAACTGTGTGTGTGTGTGTGTGTGTGTGTGTGTGTGTGTGTGTGTGTGTGTGTGTGTGTGTGTGTGTGTATATATTAATATATATATGTGTGTGTGTGTGTGCTGTGTGTTGTGTGTTGTGTGTGTGTGTCTATCTGTTTGTGTATGTGTGTTGTGTGTGTGTGTGTGTGTTGTTTTTTTTTTTTTTTTTTTTTTTTTTTTTTAAGCAAGGGTGCCCCCCTTTGTGTTTTTGCGGCACCCCCCCCAAAAAAAAAATTCTGATACGTCTCCAAATTGGCTAAATTTAAAAATCTGAAAAATGAAAAATTGTCGAACTTTTTTTTCCTGGGAGCTCCGCGCCCCCCTAACCGTCCCATTCTGTTGGTTACTGTTCCTTGTTATTATCTTTCATCGAAGCTTTATACGTGTCCTACAAGAGTATATAGTAGTATATAACCTTAATGCTGAATCCGAATCTAAATAATATGAGCGAAGCCATGCTCATCCAAATTGCAGTAAGAATGGCAGGTGGCGAGGTTCCCCCCTTTTTTTTTTGTCAGCCGCCCAAGAAAAGATTTTCGCCATGTCCAAAATGTTGCAAAATGTACCAAATTTGGCCTAAAAGTTAACAAAAATTGTGTGCAAAAATTTTCCTAGGGTGTCACGCCCTGCGAGACCCCTGCCACACCGTGACTCCTGTTTTCCTGTCGGCTAATGGCTCAGGACCTCCCAGACTCCCACATTTGGTGCTTGCAAACTGCAGAAATACTCAAGTACATTCGGCTACATTTAGTTGTGTATATACGCTGTCCAATCTAATGTTCCCATACTTTGTGTTTTATTTTCTTGTCGTAAAAAATTATGATAACTGCGTCTCCCAAATGACCAAATTTGGTCTAAAAATTGGAATAATGCGTCTAGTTTTTTTCTGGGGCTGCAGAATTTTCTTCCGGATCCCTTTTGCAACTTTGTTACTCTATGTTCCTCGCTTTTGTGTTTCATTTTTCAGCATCTGTATATATGCATAGGCAAGGATGCATTATTCACTATTTTATTTGCTTAAAACACTGTTTTGTGTTTCTATTAGGTGCTTTTATGGTGGCGCGAATGACAAAACTAGTGAAATTTTTCTGAGGCCGGCTTTTTTTTGTCAAAAATGACTTCATTTTCAAAATAAAACCATTTCTGACGATGAAAACGAGCGGAACTTAACAAAATAAAATGACGTTCAGAAAATAGAAAATGACGAAGCTTTCGAAGGAAAGTTTCGAGCGAATATTGACGCAGTATTAACCAAATGTGGCCTAAAAAATTGAAAAAATATTCTTGCATTTTTTTCTGGGGGCTGCCGCCCCCCAGACCGCCGCGACTTCGGGGGCATGGCTTACTTATCTTGGTTAATAATAATATATAATATATATACACCTTGGGGTTAGCCGCGCATTGCCTGTTTTCTATAATATATTATTATGTATTTCGGTTCAATTCTGTATTTTTTGTGTTTTCGTTCTCGTATTTGTGGCACCCATACCGTAGAATAATATATTTGAATATTAAGAAAAAAATAGACATCGTAAGACTTAAAAAAATCGAATTATCCTCACATGGTGCGTTTCTGAATATGAATAAATGTGTGATGTCTGATGTGTCGTAGTCCGAACCCCCCGGAGCCCCTCCTTCAGCCTAAAAATTAATCCGTCCCAAACTGCTAGTGGAGTTTTGCCCAGGCCAAAAATGCTCTGCATCTATTTCCATTTTATGTCTATAATTGTAATTAGGCTGAGGTTAGGAAACCGCGGAGCCTTGCTCTCTTCGTTTTCATTGCATTACATACTTTAGATTCGGTTTGCTAATTGTATTTTGTTCCCTCCAGCTTTGTCCGGAATTCGGAATTTACTGAAAATTCTCGATTTTAAATTTTGCACTAATGGAGAAAACTCTCGTTGGTCATAAGAACTTCGAAAATACAATCTAGAAGAGAATTTTTACGATTTCCGAATTTTTCAAAAAGTTTTGAATTTTTGGCATTTCTCTCATCGCTGTTTCATATAATTATGAGCTCGTGAAAAGATTGCGAACTTCTTTTTTTTAACTGGGAAGTATAAAAGGAGCGTCCAAGTTGAAAGAGCTTCGACCTCTCGAATGTAACACTTTGTGGAGTTGGGTAACTGACACTTTCCCAGCCCTTCTCCGCAGGCGGGTTAGAGGTTACGCGCTCGGTCACCGCGGTAATGCCGAGTTGACCGGTGACCCCCGAGCATCCCAGGAATGAGCAACCGAGGCCCAGAAGCTGGGGCCGGGGACTGCGTTGAGAGCCCATTGGTGGAGAGGCCGGGGACGCGGGGCCGAGAGGTTGGACCCTCTCGTCTCCTTTTCGAACTGCGGAATCCCCAGAAAAACGAACAATGGAAGATACCTGAAGTCCGACTAAGAGCGAAACAGTGACGCCCGCGAAGCGAAGGGGCGCTAAAGTTGGGGGAGCCGAGGAGATATGCCGCGTCAGTGGGCATGCCCCAGCGTTGGGGAGCCGCGGCCGCGCTAACGTATTCGGATCCACCGCTGTCCCGGGGGGGGGTCCTGGCCGCCCAACCCGGCTGAGGCAGTCGCGTGCCTGCGGGGTTTTTTTTCCCTGTGGTGGCTGGGCGACCGAGCAACAGTACAAATAAAACGCAGAATCGAGCGGTGCCGGGATCTGAGAAAAGTCGGCCTCGCGAGG
>JASANF010013325.1:0-21386 GCA_030248245.1 Trissonchulus sp. WLG1_4
CTTTTAAAGCCTACACAGGATGTCTTTCGTTAACACTTCTTAACCTGAGCTGTCAGCTTTGGCTGATAAATTACGATGGACACAATCGAACAGAAGTATAAACGTTGACATGGGAAAAAGATAGTGTTGATTACATCACGTAAACTTGTTTCATTGGTTAATTGGGTGTAATTAATCCAATTATATTATGCAATTTCGAAGTTGATATGTCAGCCCGGTTGGCGCAGTTGGTAGTGCTGCCTGCATTACAGAGCCTCTGATTAATGATCAGAATATTAGTGGTTCGATTCCGCCCCGGAGTTTAATGTTTTGCATTCGACTGCATTTCAGCAGCTTGAGAGCTCCGCCAAGTTGCATTATTTCTGACAGCGATGAGAGCTACCTACCTTTCTAGTGTTAATTAACGCTAGACAATTGACCTACCCAGAATAACGTACTAATAATCAGAAAATCTGAATATAGTATATACGCGGCCCCTGAGGGGGCCGCGTAATAAAGAACAAACAAACCTCTCATTCCTACATTCAAAACGTCTTATGCATCGTCTCAAAGTTTCATTCTGTTCCCTGCTCAGCGTTATACTAATTTGACCTTTTAAACTAAACTTGAACTCAGTCTTATTCAGTTTAGATTTTATTTGTTTTAGAAAGGCGTTTTCCTGAAGCGTCTGAGAAATGTGTCGGAGATGTACACAGTGTAGTTAAGTAGTGTCGTAGGTGTGGGATATCCTAGGCAGGTGTAAATAATTTATGTCGGAGCTATGCGATGTTGGAGGTGTAGATGCAAACCAAGAAAGCAACGCCAGATGGCCATGTTCTCCTACGCCTTTCAGTTGCTTCTCAGGTTAACTGGATTGGATATACAAATGTGAGTGTAGCGGGTCTAGCCCTAGCTATCAATATTTGGCAAACTCTATCTAACCACTCTAGAAAACCTGTTGCGCTGTTTCGCAGTAAGTGAAAAGAAATCTATTGTGTGCCTTAATAAACAAGGACGAACGTAGGTGATGTAATGATTTTTCGAATGTTCCCACAACTGAACTGAATACTTGATTACTGCTTCCTACAACTCGCAGTAACTAGCTTTGACACTCGCGACAGCAAGGACAATATGCACATACAGGTGTGGTGTAAAGGCTATGGGTGCCAAATGAGGACACTGGAAGATTAAGAAAAGCGGCCGCGCGCTTAATGCATGAACGTGAGGCACCGTATGACATGGGTGTACCTGATAGTTGCCACCTATTTGAATTTTTGCAATATTTCAAAGTTTGGAAAAGGGGCAAATTGTCGCTTGCCGTAAGGCCAGAAATGAGCATATAACGGGCTAACAAGGAAACTGGACAGAATTCGTTGGTTTGAGCTGAAACATAAACAATGTTTCCTTTCCGCATTTGGTCATTTTTAGCCTTAGGTATAGAAATTTTCACGTAAGAATTATCGGGGGCAAATAGCAAATGACTACAGTTTAGATCACGAAGTTCAGAAAATCTCATAAAGGCAACAAACCCCAACACGCAAAATAAGCAATCCCGTAGGTCTCTAAGCCTGGGAGAAGTGGACCAATTTTTTATCAAACTTTTCACGTGAGAGACCAAGAAAGGTTGTTTTCGTATTGTCGGACGAGCTAAGATGCGTTTGGCGCCAGAAAATATTAGGTTAACTATATGATTTGATGTAGGATCTGGTGCTTGGGCAAAGGTGTGGGCCCATTTAACCGCCGCATAAGCAATAACAAGGCAAGAAACTGATCGGCCAATTTGACAAAGACTCAGCAGGTACGCGGCAAATGCCACTGGTGGCACTGGGAATGGTTCTTGAAGTTCGTGCTGAGCGATGACGTAGCTGAAGACTTGCGACAGGGTGGTCAGGTATGAGGCTATGGTACTGACGGCCAATGACTGCAACATCGTCGCGACCATTTGACGGCAAAGGACGTCTGGTAGGTGAGCCAGCGTTTGGACCCAGGTAGCACCGTTCAGCACAACTAAAAAACAACAATATAATCGGTGTTGGCGGGGCGGTGGGTGGTTTACTATAGTACCGACTGTGTATTCACAAACCATACAAAAGACTCAACGAAGCAAACCAGTCTACACTTGCTCAACTTAGTGGAATGACAGCTGTCAGACAACCGTCTAGACGTTGTCTGACAGAATTAATCTCATTTGCATATTGCCCTTGCATGCTCGCGTCAAAGCCACAATTACTGCTTCTTACAACTCGCAGTAACTAGCTTTGACACTCGCGACAGCAAGGACAATATGCACATACAGGTGTGGAAAATAGCAAAGAAGATTATTAGTTAGGTATCAAATTAAATACAAGAGTTGTCGACCAACTTTCGGTCACAATGCAGTCCCCGGGGGACTCACTCTGAACCGGCGGCCGGTTTTTTCGCTTGGACAATTGGATCATCGATTTTGGGGCGGCCCCGTTTGCACCACATGGCTAGAAAAGACACAGAATAGTTAGGATTGCACAAATGTGATTTCAGTTGTGAGCCCGGAATTATAAACTTTTGTGCATCATTTAAATACCGAACATCCCAAATACATGAGTAAAATTTGGAACCAGCTATAATTTTCGACCAAAATGGGGCCGAGGGCCAAAAGGGCACTACTAAAATCATTTGATCACCGTTATTCATAAAATGTTCAATCACTTTTGTAATCAGATTGAAAGGAGGAACTGCCCAAATAGTTTCGCCACACCATGGTTTGGTTAAGGCGTCTACTCCCGCAGTACCGGGGCAGTAAAATTTAGAATAAAATTTTGGGCACTGGTGGTTTTGATGATTTGCAAAAGCATCAATGGTACATGGTTCCCACAAGTCAGACAACGTTTGGTAAATATATTTGTCAAAACACCAGTCATCCCAATCGTGAAATTTGCTAACCGCATCCGCTAGAATGTTTTGATTTCTAGGAATCCATTGAGCCGTAATTTGAATATTGTGAGACAGAGCTTGATTTGCAATCGCTATTGCAATACTGTGAATATGAGGACGCATGCTACCTTTGCGCAAAATTGACGGAACGGCCTGGCAATCAGTTTGCCAGATTACACGCCTGTGCGCGAATAGTTTCTGAAAAGTTTGAATTCCAAAATTTATCGCTAACAGCTCGCGCCATGTAGAACTACGTACAGTGTCGTTATGACACAAATGCGCGAATGCTGTTTGTGCATGTCCTTCTATTGTACATATAACAGCGATTCCTGAATCACTGGCGTCAGATGATGCGATCAAAGGTAATGCCGCCGGCTCGTGCAAAAATTTTTGCCTGGCAGATTTCAGATGGTGCAGCCAAAATACTGTTTCAGAACAGGCTAATTCTGTTAAACTTATTGTGGCATCTAAGTTCAGATTTGACCCAACTGCCATGTACAGGCATCGAGTACGCAATAAAGCTAGGTCTCCGACAACCGGTTTCAAAGCCACAATCTTTCCGGCGACCTTTAAAATTTTTCTGAGTGAAACTTTAGAGCGCTGCTTATATAAATTTAGCAGACTCGCCAGTACGCTTTCAAGCTTATTGTCTGGGATACCAATGCTATAGGCCACTGAATCTAACTGAAAACCCAGATAGTCTAAAACGTAAACCGGTTTTAATACCGATTTTGGAACGTTAAGTACAAAACCGGCTTGAGTCAAATCTGTAACTACCTGCATTATTCGCTGTTCCATTACTTTAGTGTTAGGCGCGATTATAATTGCGTCATCTAAATACAAAACAATGTCAATGCCTGCGGTTCTCCATTTTTTCACGAGTGGGCGCAATAATTTTGAAAAAATAAAAGGCGCAGAGCTAAGGCCGAATGGTAGACTGTTATATACAAAAAACGACTTTTTTAGACCCAAATTCCACGAAAATCCTAAAAAAGTTCTATCTGAAACGGATATAGCTATGTGATGATACCCAGATTTCAAATCGAACTTGCACATGCAACAGTTTTTTTGAAACAAATCTAAAATTTCTTCCCAACTTTCGAAACAGAACTTGAATTTTGCAACAAAGTTGTTGAGAAAAGAACAATCTAGGATGAGCCTCAGTTTACCTGAAGACTGCACTGCAACCGAAAGTGGGTTGGAACAATGTGGCTTAGTAGCTACTTCACAAACAACACCTTGCTGCAGTAACGATTCTATTTCGGTTTGAACAAACTCAGGGTATTGAAAGGCTGAAGCATTATTTTTAAACAGACACGTTGGTGGAAAACTCAAAAAAGGGATTTTGTACCCATTTTTAACCACTAACTGAATATAAATCGGGGCATTAAGTTTTTCCCAGAAATCAAGTTTTGATGATAGATTATTACAAAATTTTCCTGAAACTGCCCACAGTGAATGTTTCGCTAATAGACTCTGCAACTCACAGTTTAGGGTTTGCTGTTGCTTCTGAGAAAGCTCAGGCAGAAGTGGCTGATGAAGTTGGTTTGGGAGAAGGGGATGGTTGCTGGGCTTGGGGGCAACTGGAGGCGCTGTGCCCGAAGGCTCCACAGTTGAAGCATCGGCCACGGTACATGATGGCTTGAAACTGCTGCCTTCGTTGGGAATCTTGGGGGGGCTGGGGTTGGGCTCTCCCGACCCCCCTTGGCGGAAAGGGCTGTCCCCCCGGTTTAGTCGTTGAACCGGAAGCAGATGGGCGGGTTCCCACCAGTTTAAGGGCTTGATCTAAGTCCTTACGGGTCTCCGCTGATAGGTGCTTGACGACGCCCCCGGCGTCCATCGCCTTAGCAACATCCCACCCGTACGATTCAGAAATCAAAAGCAACTGCTGTCGCTTTTCAAGTATACGCACGGCCTTTTTTGCGGCTCGACGCAACCGTTTAGCTTTTCGTTTGGAAGATGAAGTTTTGCCAGCGCGGGTTTTTCCTTTTGCCAGGGCCTTTAAGACGCTGGCATTAACGTCATATTGGTGCTGGCACCCAGGATTTTTAAAAGAAAAACCCGTCGTTACAGGGAGGGGAGCAGGTTTGGACCTTTTCTTTCGCTTAGTGTCCCGTTTGTCACGGCCACTGGCTGAGCTGGACGTAGTGGAACCGGACCCGCTTGAATCCGATGAGGACGATCGGTGGTGTCGTTTGGCTTGACGACCCCTTGGATGCTGATCCCGTACTGAGATGGACCTGGATCTAGAATCTCTATCCCTGGAACTCGGCATTGTTAAAAACTGAAATACTAACAAAACATATTTTGCTCACGGAAGGACCGCAGCCAATACCATTACAATAAAAAAGGGAAGGGGTGCGGGGGGTAACGAAAAATTAAAAGAATTATGACTTGAAAATAAAAGTACTCAAAGAATCAAAAACTTAACTTCACGTTAAGGTAGAACTGAAATGTCCCTACTTACGACAAACTATAGTACCGACTGTGTATTCACAAACCATACAAAAGACTCAACGAAGCAAACCAGTCTACACTTGCTCAACTTAGTGGAATGACAGCTGTCAGACAACCGTCTAGACGTTGTCTGACAGAATTAATCTCATTTGCATATTGCCCTTGCATGCTCGCGTCAAAGCCACAATTTGTATCGAAGTTGTGCATTCATTATCTTCTAAGCCATGAGCCGCCATCAACAGTTTGTTTAAAACGCTATTGGTTAAGGTGGCACTCCTGAAATGTGGGTTTTGGCCATTATTTTGAAAACGCGCTAAAATAAACATGCATCGTAAGAACAAAAGTTGATCAAAAGTGAATTTCCTTCAATTTGATGTACATATCACATAAAAAAATTTTTGAACATTTTTGAGCAAATTTCGTCAAGAAAAATAGATTTTCACGGAAATGCCTTCACAAGCCAGTGCATTTACACGTATGTAATGAATTTGAAAGGCTGAAAAACACTAGCAGTAGTGTTTTACTGAAACGTGATTAAAAATTTTTGGTGTTTTATTGAGTGTGGTATAATTTTTTTGTGAACTAACGCAATACTTTCTGCATGAGACAGAAATATAGTGCGTGTGAATACAAACGCAAATTTTCGGCTTGCGATTTTAAAAAATTGGCTCAACGAAAAATGTTAAAATTTGGCACATAAATGCACCTTGTCATTTTCGAGCGGTCGCAAAATTTGATTTTTGGCAAATCGATAGTATCTAAAAAATTTAGCCAAATTTATGTTTTTCAAAAATCGTGATTTTAGTGTTTTTCGATATATCAATCATATTCATCAAAAATGACTTTTTGCGACCGCTCGATCACGTTGAGGCAAGCAAAATGAGCTATTGATTGTGCAACAGCTACTTACTTGCGAAGAGAAATCGTAAGCCGAAATTCCACTCACGTTTGGTCTATAGTGAATGCTAATTTGTATCAATCAACTGTATTTTTTGTATTTAGGCATACTTTTACACCAGCTTGCCATTGTGTATCTAAAATTGGCCCCAAACTGCCGTTTTTTGAAAAGTCACATTTCAGGAGCGCCACCTTAACTTTATGCCAACTCAAAGGCTATCGGCGTGACCTTCTGGCAACTTGATGCTTTTGGTTTTGGTTGGTTTATAATCACTATACGCAGTAGCGTAGCCAGGATCAAGTTGAGGGAGGGGCCAAAGTGCCTTTTTGCCCGAAATTTTCGAAGTTTGTCTACCGGGGGGGGGGGGGGGGGGGGGTGTACGCGACCCAAATTTTTTATCCGAGGGGGGGGCCCAAATCGCTGAGGGGGGGGCCAAAACCGCTGAGGGGGGGGCTCTTTGGCCCCCCGGGCCCCCCCCTGGCTACGCCACTGACTATACGTACTCTGTTTATTCTTTCTAATCTACGAAAGCATGCAAGTTGAAATCTGATAATATTGTTTTGACAATTATTGCTTTACAAGTTTGTAGACTAGTCTCGCTCAAATATGCAAAACTTCGAATATGCCCGCAATATCAAATATTCGTGAAGCCTACTTTGGAAAAGTGCGATTTGCAACCAACAATGAGGTGAGAAAGCCTAGAATAAAGTTTCAATCCACCGTTTTGAGAAAAAATATTGGTATATACATGTACAAAAATCAAAACTGCCGTCTGATTTTCTACATTTTTAGTAATTTTTACCGAATCTGCAACATCCGCACATCCGCATTAAATTTTTGCGGATGCGGATGCGGAGGCGGATGTCAAAAAGTTGCGGATCATCCGCGGATGCGGATGCGGATGCGGATATCCGCGACATCCCTAATATATACCAAATATATAGTATATAAATGATAACTTCGTAGTTGATTTGTAATTAAAATTTTCGGGGGGAGGGGGGGGGGAATTCCCCCATCCGGTTGTCAATTACTCTCATGCATCCGGTCGTTACAATGTATCTCGCTACGTTACATACCATTTCTTTTGTTTTAATTTTTGTCGGAAAAAATTTCTGATACGTCTCCAGTTGACCAAAATCGGTCTAAAAATTGGAAAAATCGCTAATTTTTTCTGGGGGCTACAGCCCCCAGACCCCTGCGGCTGCGACCGTGTGGTTTAGTGATCTTGCGTTTGTAAGGCGTTTGTAAATGTTTAAAATAGCAAAAAGTGCATTCTAACCCATTACAAAAAACTGTAAAATCAAAATTCTAAATAACTATCTTCTACTGGGGGCTGCCGCCCCCAGACTCCCGCATGCGCACTCGTTTCTCGACAAGTGTAACTTAAATTTACATTTTCAATGCGAATTGCATTTCAAAATTCAAAAAAGATCCGGCTTCAGGGGGCTACCGCCCCCAGGTCCCCGCGATCGGGAATATCCCGATAACTTTCAGCATTTCAGCACGCTAAAATAATGGCCTCAAAAATATTCATATTAGACTGATCGCTCGCTCTACCCCCCCCCCCAGTCGTCACCCGAGGTAGGGCCCCCCCTTTGAAAATTTCTGGATCCATGTCTGCCTAAAAATATGCCAGGCTAGTGATCTTGCATTGGTAATGTGAGTTAAAGTATCGCTTGGAAAATTAACCAACTTAGTAAAAAGTGTATATATATATTTAACCCATTACGAAAACATCATTCATCAGTCATCCCATCATAACCTCATATTTTTTTTCTGGGTACTTCATTGATATGTACGTATATACAGGGTTTTTTTTCGTTTTCGAAAATGTGCAAAATCTGTGCAAAATACTTTTTGACTGTGCATTTTACTTTTGCAGTGTGCAAGTTTTTAGTATCCAGATTTTAACCCACTAAGCCTAAAATAAGGTTAAGAATTCCACAAGCGCAGTCAGCATTGCGCAACTGCAAAATTTGACCGAGCTTTTTGCATGACTCTTCATTACCAATGTGGTTGCTTAATCGCGGCAGCCAGGACATGGGGGGAGTGACGTTTCGATTTTTAGTAATGCTTGAAGATTGCAATTGTTAGCCATTTTAGCCACCAAGTTGCAAAGGTGGGCGGCAGCCCCCAGAAAAAAATTAAAGAATTTTTCAATTTTTAGACCGAATTTGGTCAACTGAAGACGTATCAGAAATTTTCCCGCTAGAGAAATTAGAACAATAGATGGGAATCGGGAACGTCACATCAGACAGTGTATTACACATGTAACAGGAATGGTGAAATAAGCCACAACGGTGCAAGGGTCTGAAGGCGGGAGCCCCCAGAAAAACTGTGTTACAGCAACCTTAACTAAAAAAACGGAGATTTTAAATTTTTGTCATTTTTTTAAAAATGGGTCAAAACACACAGTTGATGTGTCATAGGAATCTTAATCATATTCAGCTTATGTTAGCATCTAAATTTTTTCTATGAAAAGTATTTTTTCTGCAAAAAAGAAAAATCGTCCGTTTTTTTTGATAATGATTTCCCTAAATAAAACGGATTTTTTCAAAAATATAACGGAGGTCATTAAACACCCAAAACCTGCATAAACTTCACTTTTTGAAACTCGAACATCAGGAAAAATCTTTTTTGCTCATCAACATCGTATAATAGAGCACTTTGAACAAGGAATTGTGAAAAAAATAACAACTATATAATGCAGACAGCCTTAAACTTGAAACAGTCGATCACCAAAATAAGTGCGAGCAGCTAACTCTCGACTGCAATAACGGGTGGCCGACGCTAAAGGGCCCCCTATTCTATGTAGAGGATCCTCTGATCGCGTTCAGCGGCTCAATTTATCTCCAAAAGCATTAAAATCCTCATTTCGAAAAATTGACCGCTGGGGACACCCAATGGGAAATTCCTTAAGGGGGGTGGTTGGGGGTCCAAAAGATTTTCTGAACAAAAATGAACCTCGAATTCGCGTTCAGCGGCCTAATTTATCCCCAGAGATGTCAAAAAACCATTTTTAAAAATTGACCAATGTAGACCTATCAGGACCCTCACTGTTGGGTAGGACTGACTGTGGATTCATTCCAAGGCTTTTTTTCTCAATAAAGTTAATAATATTCAAAACAGGACGATATAATTGTGATCTAAACACGGATCAAACATTCAGTTTTTTTTCGAGAAAATTTATCGAAAAAAACGGATGCTGTATTTCGGAGTACACGTCACTCCGAGGGGTAAGATTGTTACAGAAGGTAGACAATAGTTTAGATTATCATTGTGGTGAGTTTGGGAGTGATTGGATGGATGTTGATGAAAATATGATACTTTATCCAAAATTTCCGAGGTCGATATTCCGACTCTAAATTTGGGTGGTCTGAGAAATTTTAACAAAATTTTTTGAATTTAACTTCTGGAAGCTACTGCACCACTACAAATTAAAATTTAGTCTTTTTTCTACTTTCTCCACGATTGCTGGCTCTGTGTAAGTCATGGACTTTGCAAAAAACCCATCCGTTTTTTTTCGAAAAATCGGCCTTCCGTTTTTTTTTAGTTAAGGTTGCTACAGTTCGTGTAACATGTAACATAAGTAACATGTAACATAAGCAGGGTTTTTTTTTTCAAAATCGGATTTCATCATTCTGGCGTCATTTTTAAACTCCTGTCGTCATTTTTATTTTTCGTTCGTCAAAATTAGATTATGGCTTTACAGTATCGTAGCACTGCAGCAATATTGCTAGTTAGCGATATTTTACAAAGGCGTACAGAGAGAAAATTTTCGGCCGAAATTTAAAAAAATCAGCATTTTTATGAAGTTTAAGCGGTTTTTTACCTAAATTTTGGCTAAAATTTGGTGACATCTGTGTATTTTGGCCAAAAAAGGTGTAAATAGAAATTTGTTTGAGATGGTGGTCAAAATTTAGTGGACCGACGGGAGGGAAGGGTACTGCCAAGCGGAGGAGGAGGGGTCCCTAATGTTTTTGTGCTGTTACATGTACATAAATAAATTGTGCTTGTACATGGGGTCTCAGTCTGAGGGGGCTTGTCCCGAATTTTTCAAAATTTTAGGGGATCTTGTCCAGAAATATTGGGGACTTGAACGCACAACGGCCTAAAAATGGGATTTTTTTTTGCAAATTTTTAATATTATTTGCTATTTTTTTAGCCCTTTGCTCATTTTTAAAGCAATCTGGGGCAAATGTTGAGTTTTCGACTTTTCGGGCACCTGTTTTTAACTTTGAGAAGTCTTTGGGGGGCAGCTTGCCCCAGTGTCTTTTCGTCAATTTTTGCGTCAGTCGACGCAAAAATTTTGCGTTGTCTGACGCACAAGCCCAAAATTTTTAGCGTCATTTTGAGAAAAAGTGCGCACACCAATTATAGTGCTACTTATAGTGGTGCGGGAAAAAAAACCCTATTTTCAACTTTTCGGGTCGTCCTGTGCTCCACATAAATCGGATCCATTAATGCTCGTGGCTGTTATAACGGCCATCTTTCGCCTAACTGTTGCACTAATAAAATGGATTGTAACCACTCACGTTTCTGAGTAATGAGTCTCGAAACCTCCGGGAAAAAAACCCTATGCGGGAAAAAAAACCCTAATGCGGGGAAAAAAACCCTATCACTTTTTCTGGTTGTTCTATTAGCAGGGAATATAAACACAATTTCATCGTGTTCTACAACTCTTAGGCTGCAGTATGGACTAAAAAAACCGTTTCTGCGACATCCATGTGACTCACAATGATTCTTCAAAAATCGACCCGTTTTGGCAGAAATGACTTCTGCCCAAATAGGCATTTTTTCCGTATTTAAAAGCATTAAAAACAGATTTTTGAGCTTATTACGTGAGAAACAGCGGACAAACACCGCCCGCGTCTATCATTCTTGGATTTAATTGGTACGCAGCAGCTAAAACCTAAATATTGCAAAAAATGCCAAATTTTGGTGAAACATCATCAAAACAGGTTTCGTAAGGGGTGTCGGGGTATGGCCCAAAATGACAAAAAACGACGTTTTGCGGCCGAATAAACGGTTTTAATGAACTCTACGCATGTTGTTAGCCCAGATGAACTAACTTTAGTAGCAACAATGGGTGAGTTTAGCAAAAAAATGCCGCCAAACAAAATAGGGTTTTTTTCCCCGCAATAGGGTTTTTTTTCCCGCACAAACTTTGACCAGTCACTGGTCAACCACAGCGTTTTTCACGGTTTTCGAGCTTCAGAAGTATAGAGGAAAGGTAACTCTCTTGAAAAATGCAAACGGCGTTGGTCAAAAGTGTTTTTGTGAAAAATTATGACAAGTCAAAAATTTGGAAAATTTTGTCACTTTGGAAGTTTTCAACATGCAAAATTTTGAAATTTTATAAAAAACGCTACAGGCCTCAAAACTGCACAGAAATTGGTGTGGTAAGTCAGTTTGGGATGCGCTTTCCACCTGCATACTCAAAAAGGTCCTTTGTCGTGAGGTTCAGCCAGGAAGCACTAGGTTTTTTTTCCCCGCAAAACGCGTAGGGTTTTTTTTCCCCGCACCACTATAAACGCTTGTTTTAGGTAAAAATGAATTATGGCACTGGCCGTCCTCAGCTAGAATTTTGGACAATCCTCAAAAACAAAATTGGAGATTTTTTCACTTTTTAGGCCAAACTTGGTCAAGTGGAGACGTATCAGAAATTTTTTCGAGCCGGGAATTAAATGCAAAGCATGACAGAAGTAGAACGTCACATCAGCCAGGGCCCTGTTGCTCAACTTTACAAATCCTACAATTGTAGCAATTGTAAGTGCAAAATCAGGTGATTCGTAATGAATTTATACGACGAATTCGTAACAAATCACCTGAATTTGCACTTACATTTGTAAGACTTGAGCAACAGGCCCCAGTGCACTAGGTAGGTAAGTGTACTCGTGCACACATGCAGAGGCTTTGATGAAAGTGAATAACAAATACGAGTAAGCCAATAAGTTGCAGGGGTCTGGGGACGGCAGCCCCCAGAGAAAAATTGAACATTTTTTCAATTTTTAGGTCGAATTTGGTCAAATCAGCGTCAATATTTGCTCAAAACCTTTCGTCAAAGCTTCGTCATTTTTATTTTCTGAACGTCATTTTTAAGTTTCATTTCTGCAAATGACGCCATTTTTGACCAAAAAAAAAACCCTGAACATAAGTAACATGCAACATAAGTAACATGTAACATAAGTCACATACAATAGTTGCGGGTGTCTGGGGACGGCAGTCCCCAGAACAAAATTGGGGATTTTTCCAATTTTTAGACAAAATTTGGTCAACTGGAGACGTATCAGGAATTTTTCCGACAGAAAAATTGAATTGAAAAATGGTAACGTCTCATGGGACAGTGTGTTGCACAAGTAATGTAGCATATACTCGTGTGACGTGTAGACATGCAAATGTAACATACTGTACAGAGATGCACGGGTCTGGGGACGGCAGCCGCCAGAAAAAAATTTTGATTTTTGGGCCAAATTTGGTCAATTGGAGACGTATAGTCGAGCGGGAAGAAAAGACACGTCGATTTGTCGGGAAAAAAGCCTTTTTATACAGCTGCCTACGTATGGGTTGGAGTGAATCTTTTTGTGCTATCGGCTAGTGTAGGCTATTTTATGGCTACAGGCCAAAAATTAGGGTTTTGCGATGATTTTTCGTTCCAATATGCGTCTTTAAAAATTCGACCCCAACATAAACATTGCCTGAAATGGGTCCTGGAGGGCAATTTTTTAAATTCTCTAAATTTGCAGTGAAAGCCTAGAAAGTTGGAAATTTTTGTTTTGCTGAGCTAATCAGAGATTTGATTTTGTTTATTCTAGCACCGTATAAATTATAGACCGTTTCTCAAATATGGCCTGGCTTGTTTTCCCGACATTTTGACATGGGGGCGGGAATAAAGCCACTTTTTCTTATAAATTTTCTCGCAAACGTACCTCTAAAGTATAAAAACGCGTATAATGATGTATAATAACTATTATATAGGCAAAAAACGCATTTTACAGTTTGCACAAAAAAAATAAAATTTTACAGACTAAAATTAAATTTTGCACAATTATGCACACAAATTTTTTTGAAAAAAACCCTGATGGTGCTATGGAGGAAACATTACGCAATTTTTAACTAAAAGGAAACTAAAAGATTCTTTGGCCAACTTGTCAAAATTTGCTATGTAACCAAAAAACCAAACTTTAGCATACAATCATGATTATAGAAATATAAAAAAACAAGTATGTATATATATTATATATATATATATAATATATACACACAAATAACTGACAAAAGCATGGTGTATAACAGTATTATATAAAAAAAATAGAAGTAACAAAGATATAAAAACACAGGCAAGATAATCAGAATAGAATAAAACACAGCATTCAATAGACTGGGAGCAGGATGTATCGAAAACATCCAAAATTAGTTCAAAATGTGTTCAAAACATTTTGGACTCGTTTTGAACGAAATTTAAACGTCCAAAACGCGTTCAAAACATTTTGGACTAGTTTTGAACGAAATTTGAACGTCCAAAACCAGTTCAAAATCTGCACGCTGGCTGCCGAATTTGTTCAAAACGAGTTCAAAATCTTTTGAACTGGTTTTGAACAAAACGGGCACGTTCAAAACTAGTCCAAAATTGTCAGCGTTTTGGACTACTTTTGGACTAGTTTTGAACAAATGGTTTTCCTGTGAAATCGCAGGTCGAATAGCAGTCTGGCGTTTAAAACGCTGCGGCAAAATCAAGACGCAGGCATTCCGCACTGAAAACGCTGCGTCTGTTCAGACATTGCGTTTTGCGTGCGGCAAGCTGCGTTTTGCCGCAGCGACAAAAACGCTGCGGCAAAATCGCAGTAAAATCGCAGCGTGTGAATCGGCCTTTAAGGTTGTCCTCCCCTTAGGCCGTGTTTACATTGAGCTTTTTTCCAGCTGCTCGAGCAGCTGAAAAAAAGCTACAGCTTTTTTTCGACATTTCCGGCATTTTTTCAGCTGCTCGAGCAGCTGGAAAAAAGCTGGAGCAGCTGAAAAAAAGCCGGAGCAGCTGAAAAAATGCGGGAGCTGCAGCGTTGTCATAGCTACGGAGCAGCTAGTCCATAGTGACCGCCATACTTATCCGCTTTTTTCCAGCTGCTCGAGCAGCTGGAAAAAGCCGGAAATGGCGAAAAAAAGCTGCAGCTTTTTTTCAGCTGCTCGAGCAGCTGAAAAAAAGCTCAATGTAAACACGGCCTTAGGTTTTTATCGCCCGGACAAAAAATGTCCGATACGTCTCCAATTTATATACCAAATTTAATTTGGCCTAAAAATAAAAAAATCTCGAATTTGTTTCCTGGAGGCTGCCGCTACTAGGGCCCTGCAACCACTATAATTTTACGACCAGTGTTGTTTAAAATTGCTTTTTCTTTGCTTAGAATTAATTTTTCAATGCAAATTTTATTTCGAAAATCGCAAAAAGCTACAGCTTCTGGGGGCTGCGCTGCCGCCCCCAGACCCCTGAAATCACTAGGATTTTACGACCAGTGTTGTTTAGAATTGCTTTTTCTTTGCTTAGAATTAATTTTTCAATGCAAATTTTATTTCGCCGAACCTTGACCACAGCTTCTGGGGGCTGCGCTGCCGCCCCCAGACCCCTGAAATCACTAGGATTTTACGACCAGTGTTGTTTAGAATTGCTTTTTCGTTGCTTAGAATTGATTTTGCAATGCAAATTTTTTTTCAAAAATCGAAAAAAGCTTCAGCTTCTGGGGGCTGCGCTGCCGTCCTCAGACCCCTGCCTGCAACCACTAGGATTTTACGACGAGTGTTGTTTAGAATTGCTTTTTCGTTGCTTAGAATTGATTTTTCAATGCAAATTTTGGATCAAGTGCAGTTGGGGGGGGGGGGAATAGTGGACCTATTTTTTGGAGTAGAGCACCTTGAGGGAAGCATTTTTTGTAATAGAACCCCTATCCCCAAATTTGGATTGTCTGAGCTATGACCCCTTGAAATTTGGATTTTCAGTGTTTTTGGAAGTGAACTTTGGCCAAATTTCGAAGCCAAAATTGGCTATAATCTTTGTTTTTGGATAGTTTTGAGTGCGTTATGATGTTTCAAGGCATCGTCTAGGCTTAGTTGGCAGGATTCTCTAGGCTAAGTTGGCAGGATTTTTTCTGAAATTTCGATTTTATATTGCCTAAGCCTGAGCCTAAGCCTAAGCCTGAACCTGAGCCTAAGCCTAAGCCTGATACTAAGCCTAAGCCTGAGCCCCATACTAAGTCTAAGAAGCCCTAAGCCTAAGCCCAAGCCTAAATTAAGGCTAAGCTTGAATTTGGTAAAAAATTGGACGTTTCTGGCGAATTCGGCCAATTTTTCGACTGGAACCCGGTCAAAGAGCCTTTGTTTTGATTCTAAAAAATTGTAAACAATAATCTGACACCATTTAGACACGATTAGAACCAAGGTTTTTTTTTGTGTCCAGAAGTGTGTCCAGACACAATTTTTCTTGCGGGACACAATTTTTTCCTGCCGGACACAACTTAGACACACCTCTCGAGAAGCCCCTGACAATGCTTATGGTGATGATGTAGCTAGGTTTACCGAAAAAAATTTCCGATACGTTTCCAATTGACCAAATTTGGCCTAAAAATAAAAAATTTTCTCCAATTTTTTCCTGGGGGCTTCCGCCCCCAGACCCCTGCGACTCTGTGACTTACTGTTCCTTGTTATTATCTTTTATCAAAGCCTATGCATGTCTACACGAGTATATTATGCTGCATTTAGTTGTGTAATACACTGTTTGGGTTGATGTTCCCATCTGGTGTTTTATTTTCCTGTCGGAAAAATTTTCAGATACGTCTCCAGCTGACCAAAATCGGCCTAAAAATTGAAAAAATCTCAATTTTTTCCTGGGTACACCACTGGCTTTTACAACAAACAGATTCAACTGATTGCCCTTGAAATGGCTGCTTCTTTACAAGATAGCGTAAAACTAAAAAACGCTATTATAAAAAGTGAAAAAATTTCTTCAGACCTCCGCCCCCCCCCCCCGAAATCGAAGTCTGGGACCGACAGTGCTGTATGTATATACATGAATATATACATTATGCTGCATTTACACTGTAATGTGACAGTTCCGATACGTTTCCTATTGACTAAATTTAGCCTGAAAATCGACAAGGTCTTCATTTTTTGGAAAAAAATTCCGATACATACATCTAATTTTGGTTTCTAAGCCCAATTTTGCCCAAGCATTCCCGCAAGTGTTGCAAAAATTGCTTTTTCTATGCAAGCTTGTGCATAGAAATTTTAAAAAACTCTGCGGCGCCCAACCATCGCAACCATTGTAGATGAATTCTGTGTTTTACTGACAAGTGCGGCTAAAACAACAATTGGCTCTATATATATGCCCACCGTTGCAAATTTTTGGGTAATGCCACCGCAGATCTTACGTACTTTTCTGCACAGCGAATAAGCAAAAATGGTTTACATCATGCATGGACACTTCGTAACCAATACTTGACTCCAGCCAAGGTTTTTTGTGCAAAACCCGTGCAAATGTACTCTTTTTTAAAATTTTGCACAATAATGCACAGTACATGTCGAGCCTGTGATAAGCTCAGAATGCACTGTTTTTAATGCAAAATCGAAAAAAATTTCTGGGAGCTGCCGCCCCCAGACCCCTGCGTCAACTCGCATCACTGCCGTTTGACGGTATGTCTGGTATTTTTTGTAGTATTGGCTGTTATGTTTCAGTAGGTTAATGCAAATCTTGAAATTTTTATTCATATATATACCCGTTTCATTGAAAAAATTCCTGGATCTGCCACTGGTATGGCTTTAGGCCGTACCCAGGAGGGGGGGAGGGGGGAATTCATACCCCACGTAAATTTTTCCCCACTGAATTATCACACAAGAGTCCCCTCTGCGGTTTTTATTACCCGATCGAAAAATTGTACGACAGGCAAAGAAAACGCATTTAGTTTGCACAAAAATATAAATTTTTGCACACAAAAATTAAAATTTTGCACAATTATGCACGCAAAATTTAAAAAAAACCTGCTTGACTCGAACGGCCGAACTGACACCCAGACACACTCGACGCTTACGGGACACAAATTTTTTTCGCCGGACACAACTTGGACACACCTTTCATTTTCAAAAAAAAACCCTGATTAGAACGCAAAAATTAAGGGCTTCGGAAAAAAAATTGTAAAACGTCTCTCACTGAGGGTTCAGATTTCGGGGGGGGTCATATCTCAAAATCCAAAAAATGAAATAGGGGTCCTTGAAGCAAAAATGTGGTGCTCTACTCAAAAAAATAGGTCCACTATTTTCCCCTCCCAACTGCATTTAACCCCAAATGTTATTTCAAAAATCGAAAAAAGCTTCAGCTTCTGGGGGCTATGCGCTGCGGCCCCCAGACCCCTGCAACCACTAGGATTTTACGACGAGTGTTGTTTAAAATTGCTTTTTCGTTGCTTAGAATTAATTTTTCAATGCAAATTTTATTTCAAAATTCTAGAAAAGCTCCAGCTTCTGGGGTTTGCCGCCCCCAGACCCCTGCAACCACTATGCATGCAAGCGGTTAAAAAAATCTAAAAAGCTAACTCTTCTGCAGACTGTTAGACTGCGTGCGCGTTTGAAACCCCCCCCCAGTCGTCGACAATCAGTTCAGCCCCCCGCCCTTCGCGAAATCCTGGGTACGCTACTGTATAACGGCCATTTTTCACCCACCTGTTGCATTAATAATATGGATTCTAACTACTCGCGTTTCTGAGTAATAAGCCTCGAAACCTCCGGGGAAAAACCCTCTGCGGCTGGACGTCCGCCCCCCCCCGCTTGGTTTATTTACGCTACGAACTCCATATTTTTATTAAATAAAAGTTTCTAAAGTTGGGAAGGAATTACGAAGTTTTTAATGGGAGAAACCTGATTTAAAGCTTATTACTACAATTAATGTTTTTTTGTTTCAGATTAACGTTAAAAGCTGAATCAACTTGATTTTTGCATCTACAATGGCCTTATCGAAATCTTGTAACACGTACAACCGTCTAAATTGGGAGGATGCAGAATTTCCGATTTTGTGTCAAGTAAGTATATAATATAACGAGCATGACTAGTTTTAAATCTACCAGGTTTATCTCATCCGTGGAATTGGATTGAATAAAATGTTCCTAATTTCATTTGTATACACTTTGCAATTGCAATTATATTTATTAGACTCGTCATCAGAAATTAATAGTGTCCGGTTCAGACAGGGAAGTTTCGTTGCAGACAAAAATGGTTAAATTTTTCTTTCACGTGAAAAATATTTCCAATCATGAAAAATATTGCGTTTGTTGTTAAGCATTATATAATATGATTGTCAATTTTAACACACAACAAAAAAACGTAATATAGTCATGCAGACAACTTTTTTCCAAAAAACTTGTTTTTTTCTAAAAACATCAGTTTTTTGCTCATTAAAAATGTTGTTTTTTTGACAGGTCTGTCTTGGCAACAATCCGTATGTGCGGATGATGAAGGAGAAGCACGGGAAGGAGTGCAAGATCTGCAGTCGGCCCTTCACGGTGTTCCGCTGGTGTCCGGGCCGCGGCATGCGATACAAGAAGACCGAAATTTGCCAGACCTGCTGCCGCCTAAAAAATGTCTGTCAGACATGTTTGCTGGATTTGGAACACGGCCTGCCTGTTCAGGTGTGATATATTTGTTGTTTTTACTGTTTCTAGAATTTATATATGTTGAGCAAGGTATTTATGTTGAGCAAGGTTTCAGAAAATATATACTAAAATAAAACTACTTTACGTGAGACTATTTTTGTGAACGTGAAACTTAACGTGAATCAGCTGCCGTTGCCATTGTCGCTATCACCAAGGGCCAATTCCTAAAATGGATTAAACGGATTAGATTAAAATTTGTTTGCCTAATAACTTATCTCAATGTTGAGGTAGACTTAGAAAATTTTGTGCACCAGCGGGAGGTGCTTCAAATAATTGCTATCTCAAATTTCGTATAAATTCATTAAGTATATATATGTCATGAGTTATTGTCAAAACAACTTTTAATCGAATCCGTTTAATCCATTTTAGGAATTGGCCCCAAGAGTACATATAATAGGGACTAGTCTGACACTCTTCCGTATCCTAGCTAACCGGCCGCAACGATGCTCTGGCCGAAATAGCCATTTTAAGCCTTGATTTTAAGGGGGGGGTTACCCCCCCTCGAATGAAGACATGTCTTGATTCCAAGGGGACGCCCCCTGATATCGGGGAAGTGTCTTGATTTCAGGGGTGAGTACCCCCCTCGTTTCAGCACACTATATACCAGTACCAGCTCACCACAGAGTTCATGCTGGTGGTCTGCTGAAACGAGGGTGGTGTATATACGCCCTGAAATCAAGACATTTGAGGGGGACAATTTGACAATTTTGCCTGACAATATGCCAAGATGCGTATTAAAATATTCGCGTATTTTACACTGGGCAATTTTTACCGTGTATATAGTGTGTATATACTGTTTACCCGGTAATGGTCGATAACAAATTAAGCTTTCGAACAATCTGTTGTTTGTTTTGGTGATTTTTTATTCTACTACTTTTCAACTAGAATTCACTTGAATAAACTTTACCAACTAATCGATTGTAATATATATTACAATATATACAAACGTTGTTATATTATACTTTCAGGTGCGAGATCATGCGCTACAGCTGAAGGACGATATGCCCAAAAATGCGGTCAACAAGGAATTCTACATGGCCAACATCGAACGCGATATGACGGAGGCGGAAAAAAACGCTCCCGGCGGCTCAAGCAGCGCGGCCCGCTCGCATGCGGCCAACGAGCTGCTATCACGACTGGCCCGTACCACACCCTACTACCGTCGAAATCTGCCCCATATCTGTTCCTTTTGGGTCAAAGGGGAGTGTAAGCGGGGCGAAGAGTGCCCCTATCGCCATGAGAAGCCCACAGATCCCGATGACCCACTGGCGGATCAGAATATACGCGACCGATACTATGGGGTGGACGATCCGGTGGCCGATAAACTGCTCAGACGCGCTCAGGCGTTGCCCAAACTACAGCCGCCGGAGGATAGAAGTGTCACGACGCTCTATGTAGGGGGCCTGGGGGAAGGGGAGGATCAGGTATGTACCATAGTTATATATAATTATGTATATATAATATATTGCTTTTAAACTACTTTTAGCACAATGTGCTATAATGTAGGTGTATTATTGTGAGTATTGAGTGAGTGAGTGACTGTAGAAGCTGTGTTTTTTGCGCAAAAACGTTCGCAATTGCGAAAAAAATTGATTATTGCGAAAAATTTTCAAACTTTTTCGCAAAATTGCGAAGAAATTTTGACACAGTGGAGGTGAATTCGTAGTATGGGTCTATGCGCTGATTTTTATGGTTTAGTCGGAAAACATTCCCGATACGTTCCCCATTGACCAAATTTGGCCTAGAAATTTAAAATTTTTCCGACTTATTCTGATCGCTTAGACCCGGACTCGTGCAACTTTGTAACTTAATGTTTATAGTGACTGTATATAAATGGGACACACTTTGAAATGGGTCTTTGAAATTTCTTTACGGCTGAGCATCGATTGTGAAAATTGTGAAAAATTACACAAAATTCTCAAGACGCTCCATAAATTTAAAAAAACTAAATAAATCGATGCTTTTTAGCCAAAAGGGGTAAAAATTGTGTGTCTTAATCCTGTATAGGCGGAATAATGTTTTATTAACATTTAAGTGTAAAGTCTACTGCATTAAATAACAAAAATAAGTCTGTGAAAAAAAATTGATTTTGCGAAAAAATTTCAAGCTTTTCTCAAAATTGCGAAAATTTGCCAGCGAAAAAAATGCCAGTAATAGAAGTGTATTTTTGTCATATTTTTTGCATTCCGTAACCTGCGTGTATAAATTTTATAACTTTAAATGCCAGGTGTATTCCTCAAGCTGTTCTTAGGCGGGATTTACGGAAGTGAATTGATTGAGGCGATTTTTTTTAATTTAGGGGGGAGGGGGTTTGGCAAGCTATCCTGACAGTCTGCTTAGTTTAGAATTGAGTTGCATGCAAACGAGAGTTCTTCCCAGATTATTGTCGTATATTTATACACACAGTCGTATTGTTTTTTTATGTAGTTTCATACACAGTATTCATAGTTCATATC
>JASANF010013327.1:0-25865 GCA_030248245.1 Trissonchulus sp. WLG1_4
ATTTCGATTTCGCTTACACGCGTTCGTTACCAAAAAATTACATAAAAATTACAAAAAAATTACAAATTTATTACAAAAAATCACAAAAAAGTTACAAAAAAATTACAAACTTGCACAGTGAAATTACAAAAATGTGACATAAATATTACAAATTTATTACATATTGGTTTGTAATAAATTTGTAATTTTTTGTAATATTTTTGTAATCAGATTTTTTCCTGTGCCCCAATCCCCCCCTGGGTATTGAAGCTCTCCTTCTGGCAAGGCTATGCACATGTGAGTGTGCGTGTGTGTTTTCAAAAATACTCAAATTTAGGCTCAGGTTTGGATTTAGGCTTAGGATTAGGCTTAGTCCCAGAGTTAGTATCAAGCTTAGCTTAGGCTCAGGCTGAGGCTCAGGGCAGGCTTAGTTTTGTAATTTTGCAATTTATATGTTTATGTGCATAGCCTTGCGCGAAGGAAAGCTACGTCCCTGGGTACGCCCTTGCTGTGGACCAAACGTGAGTGGAATTTCGGCTTGCGATTTCTCTTTGCAAGTAAGTAGCTGTTGCACAATCAATAGCTCATTTTGCTCGCCTCAACGTGATCGAGCCTCGAGCGGTCGCAAAAAGTCATTTTTGATGAATATGATTGATATATTGAAAAACACTAAAATCGCGATTTTTGAAAAACAAATTTGGCTAAATTTTTTAGATAATATCGATTTGCCAAAAATCAAATTTTGCGACCGCTCGAAGATGACAAGGTGCATTTATGTGCCAATTTTTAACTTTTTTTGTTGAGCCAATTTTTTTAAAATCGCAAGCCGAAAATGTGCGTTTGTATTCACACGCACTATATTTCTGTCTCATGCAGAAAGTATTGCGTTAGTTCACAAAAAAATTATACCACACTCAATAAAATACCAAAAAAATTTAATTACGTTTCAGTAAAACACTACTGCTATGTTTTTCAGCCTTTCAAATTCATTACATACGTGTAAATGCACTGGCTTGTGAAGGCATTTCCGTGAAAATCTATTTTTCTTGACGAAATTTGCTCAAAAATGTTCAAAAAAATATTATGTGATATGTACATCAAATTGAAGGAAATTCACTTCTGATCAACTTTTGTTCTTACGATGCATGTTTATTTTTGCGCGTTTTCAAAATAAAGGCCAAAACCCACATTTCAGGAGTGCCACCTTAACTTACAAAGAAAATTTGTTCCAAACCAGAGGTCGGCAAGGTCGGAGTCGCCAGCCTACAACGGGCTCGGACCGTTGCGTAGTCCTTTAATTTCAAACACAGTATGTGCAAGTTATTAGATACTGCATTCATTAATAAAGTTGAAACTTGAAACTAAACTGTGTATATACACAAACTTACTGGCAGCCTTAGGGGGACAAAAGTAACCCTCTGTTGCTAATTGTTTTTACTATACTTAGAAACATATGTACACAGGGCGGTTTGGAAGGTGTCCCTGGATTTTTAGAAATTTTAAGGGAGGGTTTGTCCAGACGGGTGGGGGATTTAAACTCACAAAAACGGAAAAATTTTGCCATTTTTTGCGAAATTATGATATTTTTCGCCATATTATTGCTGTTTCCTCGTTTTTTAGTCAACGTACCTACAGCGATCTGGGGCAAATTCTGGGTTTTTAGGTACCTTGTTTTCAGACCCAGGAAGAGGGGCCTGTCTGAGGGGCCGGGCTTGTCCCGGCTTCTCATATTTGGGGGGCTCGCGAGAGCCCCCCCCCACATTTCCCATGTACATACGCTTGGAAATATACTTCTACTGTAATTTTTTTATACATGGGATTGGGAAAGACTATGTCCGGGGTGGACCGCGCAACAGTCGCACATGGCCCGCTGCTATCTGCGACGGTGGGATTCAGTAGCGTAGCCAGGATCGAGTTGAGGGAGGGGCCAAAGTGTCTTTTTGCCCGAAAAATTTTCGATTCGAAGATTGTCTACGGGGGGGGGGGTGCTACGCGACCCAAATTTTTTAACCGAGGGGGGGGGGGCAAAACCGCTGAGGGGGGGGGGCTTTGGCCCCCCGGGCCCCCCCCCTGGCTACGCCACTGGTGGGATTACGCGCAAGACTTGCACGAAAGTTTAATTCAAACACCGAAACATTAGGGCTTTATTTGACTTCCCAGTCCAAATTAACTGCGTAGGCCAAATTGAGCGCTTACTGTTCAGACCAAACCGAATGTGCTGTCCATCCTGACTTCGCAGTCCAACTGGATTGTGTAGAATCTAACTGACTACGCAATCTAATTTGACTGCATAGAACCAAAGTCATTTTAACGTCGCCCCTCACCTCGCAGAATATAAAAAGATCCGGTACAAGCCCTCCATATTGAGGTACGCAGACAAAATATAAGACTACGCATGGCGCGCTTCGCTCGCGGCGTGCGCAGTGCTTCGCGCAGGCGTGGGCGTAGTCCTATATTTTGCTCCGCGTAGTGCGTGGGTCCAGCCTACAACGTTGTAGGCAAATTTTAGGCTATGCCGATCTGTGTTCCAAACTAAATTAGCTTTCATTTGATGTATATAACGTTAAATTTTGTTCAACTTGAAACTTAAACCTATTTTAATTATGGGAAAACCTATTTTTCAATGAGCAAAAATCTTTAAATCGATATCGAATACTAAAAAATTCTATATGGCTTTTGATACTTTTATGCAGCGAATTGTTAGCTGCAACTTTTTAAAAAGTGGTATACATAGATGCGTGTAGAAAAAATTTCCGAAATACGTTGACCAACATTGACAAAAATGCACAAAATATTGTATAACATAATATATATATAATATAATATATAATATATAATATATATTATATAATATATTATACATATAATATGTTATATATATATATATATATATATATATATATATATATATATATATATATTATATATATAATATATAATATACAAAATACAAAAATAACTACATTTTTGATTCTGAAACTTTTCTCAACGACTTTTTGTCTAATTAGTTCTATTTTTTGAAAAATATGTATGTGTAGGCAAATTTCAGGTTTCTGAAATTGGGCTCCAGGGTACATTTTTTAAAATAACTGTCTCCTGCAAAAACCGATCCGCATGCATCCGCAACTGTTTGCAAAGTTTCATATGAAACCTTGCAAACTATTAGAGCAGATGTATATGGAAGTGCCAAACTGCTTGAATTGTATTTATCATGATTTGCCTTTTTAACTTCTAAAACGTAACTATCTATAAAAATTGAAATAACAAAAAAATTATCATCAATAACTAAAATTCGACAAAAATGGCACCTTGGCAAGATATGTCTTTAAGGTGGCGTTCCTGAAATGCGGGTTTTAGCCGTTATTTTGAAAACTCGCAAAAACATGCGTCGTACGAACAAAAGTTGTTCTGAAATGAATTTCCTTCAATTTTATGTACATATCACATAAAAAAATTTGAATTTTTCGGCAATTTTTAGCAAGAAAATAGATTTTCACGGAAATGCCACCACAAGCCAGTGACTTTACACGTATGTAATGAATGTGAATGGTTAAAAACAACTAGCAGCTGTGTTTTACTGGAACATAGAGACAGAAATATAGTGCGTGTGAATACAATGGCTAATTTTTGGCTTGCTATTTTAAAAAATTGGCACAACGAAAAAAATTAATTTGGCACTTAGTTAACCATTGTTATCTTTGAGCGGCCGCAAAACTTGATTTTGAGCAAATCGTTCGTATTTAAATAATTTAGTCAAATTTAAGCTTTTCAAAAATCGCAATTTCTGTGTTTTTAAATGTATCACATTCATAAAAAATAACATTTTGCGACCGCTCAATCACGTTGAGACGAGCAAAATGAGTTATTGTTTGTGCAACAGTTAGTTAAGGGTGTAGTGCCGCGAAAGCAGTTTTGCTCATAGGTTGCAAAAAGAGATCTTTTTGCTTTGAACTTGTACGTTCACTGAGAAACTAGTCCAATGCTATACTGTTTTAAATACGTACTTCCAGACACTAGACTACCAATATCTACCAATATCTTGAACCAATCATCGATTGTAAGCCGGACATCACACAAAAAGGACATGAAAATTCAAAAAATTTAGCCAGATATCAGATTGGCCAGCTTGTGAAGTACACATAACGTCTCGACGCACAGTTTTTTGCCACAAATAAGAAAAAAGAAAAATAAAGGTTCGATTTTCTTTTGATTTTAAAATAAGCGTCTAAATTTTTCACAATTTATCATTATTGCTGTGAGTACTTCACTGTTTATGCACAGTTTCTCAGTTCAAACAGGTATTACTCCGCAACCACTCAAGCAATTTGCACTAAATTTTGTGTGCATAAACTACAACATATGTTCTTTTAGTCTATGTAAACAAACTAAACAAATAAGTTGATAATTGTGACGAAAAAATCGAATGTGAATAGGTTTTTAAAACGTCATTTTTCCGACTTTGCGACCTCACTGCAAACAGTATACTGCATCAATTTTAATAAAACTTGGCGAAAATACTTGCCTCAACATATATTTTCAAAATATATGAAGAACGAAGTCTTATTTTTTTCTCAAAATGTTTTACAGTTACGCAAAATCGACTGCTTTCGCGACACTACCCCCTTAACATTGAAGAGAAATCGCCATCCGAAATTCCATTCACGTTTGCTCTACAGTGAATGCTAATTTGCATTAATCAACTTGATTTTTTGTGTTTGGGCATACTTTTGCACCGGCTTGCCATTGTGCATTTAAAATTGGCCCCAGAATGCCGTTTTTTGAAAACCGGCTGGCCGGCCGGCCGGAGCGGCCGAATTTTTGTATAAAACCAATCGATCCAAGTTCAGAGTGTTATTTTGGTATAAACTTAGCCTGCCGTATTGTTATGCCGGCCTAATTTTGTCAGTCGGTTGAATGTGGCTGGCCGGCCGAAAAGTCCGGCCGGTCACAAACACTACCTTCACTGTCATATTTGAGTTTGGCTAGGTGCGCGGTATCAAAATGAGCATTTTTGCAAAAGGTTTTGTCTCAACTTATTTTTTGTATTTGTCAATCTGTCATGTGACTTGTGAAAACCCTATTTACAGGGCACACAAAACTCAATTAAAACTCTGTCAATTTGGACAGTCTATAGCGCGTTTGAAAGGTTTTTGAATGTCTGGGACGCTAAATTTTTTTGTTTTTTGAAATTCGATCTAGCTTTCGAGTTATAACGATTTTTAACTTTTTACGCAACTTTACAGCATGCGATTTGGAATCTGTGCCTTTTGGTGAAAAACCTTGTTTTTTATTGAAAAGTTGCTTGGCTTGTTGGATGTTTTATTTTTCTAGCCAAACGGCTTGATCTGACAGACGCTTGCTTCAGCTATGTTTGTCTATTGATTAAAAAAGAATGTAATTTAGTTCTACTTCGATTATTTGCGCACTTTTTTTAGTTTGGTAATATTTTGAAAAATATTTACAAAAACGCAAATTTTAGATTTTCGAATTTTTCCAATTTTTTTATTTGGAGCTATACACATAAATCGACTCCCGAAGACCTTCTAAACAACTTTTCTTCAAAAACTATAGGTCGATTTTGCTCCAGAAAAAATAATTCGCCAAAAAACAGATTCTCGAAGAGGTGGCGCTCAGGGGAACCGACTTTGGCGCTTAATTTGTTCAGCGACATTTTTGACCATACTGTCTTGAAAAAAAGTTGTTCAAAATAAAAAGAGCTTTCATTTGATGTGCATATTGTGATAAAAATTTTTTTACATTTTTTGGAAAATTTTGTAGCCGTAGCAAAAAAATTTTTGCTTCCATATAAAATGATTACTTTTAGTACTAAAATATGCGGTTTCTTAGCTTTAAAGTGATGTATTAAACATACAAATACGTTAAAGTTTTGCTGAGTTATTTAGCCATGAAAATGGCAAATCAAAAATAAAAAACCTAAAAAACTGATAAATCTTCGAAAATATGACATCTTTGCGTAGCGAAATCGACTACTTTTTTAGACTTGGGTCCCAGCTGCCGATTGCGATCGAGTTGAAAATTTGCACAGTGAAAAATAGAATATAAATGCAGACGTGAAAGTTTTTCGATTTTCAAATTTTGGCTCGCAGCACTTTTTGTAGTCGCTCAAACACAACTGATTTTTGAAAAATCGATTTTTTGCAAAATCAAAAATAGAAATAAAAAATCAAAGACCAATCACGTCTAGATTTTCAAAAAATCTTTTTATCAATACCAAGATCAAAATCAGTTAAAAATTCGATGAGCTAGGTCAATAACAAAATTAGTGTGAATAGGAAATTCGACACGGTCATAAAATTTCACACATTCACATTGACGTGCTGAATTGTAATGTAAATAGGTTTTTTGATGTCTCTTTGATGTACAATTAAAGTGGTATTGCTTTTTATTGCATGAGCTGAGCGCCAAACATGAGTTTTGTTGCTGAGCGCTGCCTTAAGGTGGCGCTCCGAATAACTGACTTTGGGCAGTAAAATTTTTCAGTCACGTTTTTTGGTCTTTGTTCTTGAAGAAAGGTTGTTCAGCAGGGAATTAGCTTTTGTTTGATGTGCATGATATGTTGTTTTGTTGAAGTTTATTTTTTGACCTGAATTTTAATATAACAAAAGTTTCAAATCGATTTTCCAAAAAATTGTGTATGGCTCTTGTTACTTATGATAACGGTTTTCTGCAGCGAATAAGTGACTGCAACTTTTTAAAAAGTCGTTTGTGTAGGCAAACCTTTTTTAAAAAATTTGCAAGTTGAGCGACATTGACAAAAATCCACTATTTTTTCGAGCTAATTTTTCGTTAGCTACTTGTTTGGCTTTTCTAACTTTTCTCAACGGTTATTTGCACTAAAAAAGCCGCTCCTTTCTAGACACTGTCGTTTGTGTGGGCAAAGCTTAGGTTTTTCTGATCAGTAATAGCTTTTCTTGATTTGTAACAGCTCTTTTTCATGTCATGTTTTCATTCTGAAATTTGACTTCAAGTTAAAAAAATAAGTAGATGCAGTTGTACCTTTTTTGAAAATGTTGATTTCTGTTTTTGGTGAAATTCTGCAGCGTTTTAAAGTTGAACAAATCTAGAAAAATTAGAGTATTTTGAGCCAAAACAATTGGATTAAATTTAAAAGAAAATATACACCTCGGCAACATACATAACTGCCTACAGTTTAAGCGATAAATCGTAAAATTTGAGCAGAGTTTCGCTCAGGTATGACGTTTGAACAATTGTGCGCATTTAGCGAAAATAGAATTTTTCAATCGGTCATAAAAAGTTAAAACAAGGCAGCAGAAACGTGTAACTTACTCGAAAACCGAGTTTTATAGAAGGCTTAAATATATTTAAACAAAAGTTACTCTAGCTAGAACCTATGTATGTCGACTTATATATACGATAATAAAGTCATAGAAGTTATTGGGAGCGCCACCTTACAGGGGGCGCTTCGGGAATCAAGGATTTGGCCTATATTTTGTTAAAACAGCTACTTTTTACGGTCTAAACGTGTTTAAATTGTGTCGAAATAATGCTTACAATTTGTTAGAATTGAAACAAAAGCACGTTGATCCCGTTCCTTTAGGTGGGCCTCAATTTAGGTTTGGGCTTAGGCTTAGACTTAGGGTTTAGGCTTAGTATGGGGCTTAGGCTTAGTATCAGGCTTCACCTTAGGTTTAGGCTTAATCTCAGGCTTAGGTACTTAAAATTGAAATTTTCAAGAAAAATCCTGCCAGCTTAACCTAAAGAATCCTGCCGGCTAAGCCTAGACGATGTCCTAAAACATCACAACGCATTTAAAACTATCCAAAAACAAATATTATAGCTATTTTTGGCTTCAAATTTTGGCCTACGTTCACTTCCAAAAACACTGAAAATGCAATTTTCGAGAGGTCACAGCTCAGAAAATCCAAATTTATGGATAAGGGTTTTAGTACGAAAAATGCTTCCTTTGAGGTATTCTACTACAAAAAATAGGTCGACCATACCCCCCCCCACAGCTGCACTTGATCCAAAAGTTAAGTTAAATGTAAAACTTAATCATACAAATAGGTAGTATGCTTTGAAAATTGAAAGAACGCTTGAGGCAGTTTCAGAACACCTGATCATGTCACGTGACTCTCACAACACCGAACTTGAGATTGGGCTCTTCTTCCTGCAGGGCTCAACACGTGTGAGTGTGCGTGTGCATATTTTCAAAAATACGCCAATTTAGGCTTAGGTCAGGATTTAAGCTTAGGCTTGAGGCAAGTTTACACTACCAAACCCGCACCAAACTTCCACCAAACCAAACTTCCGCCAAACTCCACGTTTGGTGCAAATTTGCACCGAACCTTGTATTCTCACTACAAAATTTACACCAAACCTGTCAGTCCAAACTTCCACCAAATTTTAACCGAACAACCAATCAGATGTCAACGCGGGTGATTGCGCCAACAGCAGATTTTAAACTAAATCGTGTGTCAATGTTCAATTTTATTATGTTTCGCAACGCAAGTGCAGTAGCAATGATTCTTCCTTAGTTATTGGATGATTCGACTACTGTTCTAGTTTCTATATTTGTCCCAGAATTTAGAACCAGGTAAAGGCTTGCCCCCCCCCTAAGGACACTTTTTGAGAACGAGAACATAATGGCGGCAACCTTGAACCTATCAGGGTGGAGGAACGTTTATCAAATCACATCAGATGTGTATATTTGTGCCCTAGATAACCTGGTACTGTTGCCCTTAGTGTAGTCGTAGCGGAAGTCCTACATAGTCCACTTTTACAGTTTTTGGCTAACTTAGCTCCACTAATGCTAGACGAGCCAAAGTACGTGACCACAACTCTTTTAACTCTGACGGTGCTGTTTTGTGGCAAAAATCAATTTGTTTGCATCACTAGAATGTTCATTTACAATGGTTCAACAACAGCAACGAAAAAAAAAATGTCCGTTTACTCTGAAGCGAGCTGAAATCAATTATTACAGACCTCTCTTCGTTGAATCGTTAATTCACGATTATGCTATTTCAGTATCAAATGTATTAAATAAAATTTCATACAGCTGGACTACTTTCATCTTTTTAATTTCGAAATCATCCAAGGAAATTTTGTTTTCAAATTTCCACTACAATCACACTGTTTATAATGCTGTTTGAAACATAAATGGTCAAAACGGCTACACAGCGTGGAAAGATGTATGTAGTAAACAACACAATATTGCCCTATAATGAGTGTCACGTTATTTTTTTTGCTGCATTCTGATTAAAAGTTTGGTCAACCAAACCTGTAGCAGCAGTTTGGTGGAGTTTTGGTGGGGTCTGGTGGAGGTTTGGTGCACATTCAAATTATCAAATTTCCACCAAACTTTCAGTAAACCTGAGTTTTGTGGAGGTTTGGTTTGGTTGAAGTTTGGTGCAGGTTTGGTAATGTAAACTGGCCTTTACGCCCAGGTTCAGTCCTAGGGTTTTTATTAGGCTTAGTTTGGGCTTAGACTAAGTCATAGGCTTAGTTTATAATTGTGAAAATTGTATGTTCATGTGATAAGCCTTGCAGGAAGGTAAGCCACATGAACCTGAGCGTATTTTCGGCAAACATCAACTCTGCTTAAACTTTACGTGTAGTCATAAATTGTGCTGACATGTAGCTGTTGTGCTTCTCTACTTGAATGTTATTTTGGTTTATAACAATTTTGCTGCGTTAAACAAAAAAATGCGGTTGTGTTTTGAAGTCAAACTCTGAACAATAAAAATCATTTTAAAAATTTCTGAAGTACGTGTTAACAAAATATTAAATTGTTCAAATACGCAGAGCTGAAGGCTATAATTGTTCGAATATTGGAAAAAACAAGGTACCAGTAGTAATTTGTAATCAAATGCCGAGAAAAGGTTTTGAATTGACACTACCATTTCAGTCTGATGCTTCTAAAAAGAGTTTCTTTTGCAAATCATTTTTGCTACTTTCGAAGAATATGGCCCAAATCCTTGATTTCTGGAGCGTCCCCTTAGGGTGGCGCTCAGAGCATTTTCGAATTTTTATTTTTATTATTTATTTAACGATTTTTAACTTTTCATGCAACTTTAACAACAAACATCTCGTTTTATAAAGTCCTTTTATTTAAAAAATTAAAATTAGTCACTTTGTTTGATTGTGTATTCATATTGTGTCCAAATTTCATGTCTCAACTCAAGATATGCAATTTGGAATCTGTGCCCTTAGACGAAAAACCTTGGTTTTTTATCAAGCAGTTGTTTGGCTTGCTGCATGTTTTTGTTCTTTGGGACGAATGGCTGCACTTTACAGACGCTTACTGCAATAATGTTTGGCTATTTATCAAGAACATTTTCATTTTTTTTAGTTTGAGTTATACACATGAGTCAACTCCTGAGCACCTTCTGAACAACGTTTTTTCAAGAACTATAAGTTAAATTTCGCCAGAAAAAATAATTCGCCAAAAAACAGATTCTCGAAGCTCCACCTTAAATTGAGCCATTCGGCCACGAGCGTTTATTTACAGCACTTGCCTCGACCTCTGAGCCAATCAGACGCCAGCATCGTCACGTGACCATAGGGCTTCACAGAATTAACTTTACTCTCACCTTACTTGTGGGAGAGTGGGCAAAGTTAGCCTAAATTTACTTGCAAGCAGTTTTGAGAATACGGCCCCTGAGTATTAATTTTTCCTTCACCTTACCTGTGCCTTGTGGGTTAAGGTTGCAAAATGAAGTTTTAAAGGTGTCAACCAAAGGTTTATGGACTATGTCACATGGCAAGCGATTCCAAATGGGTACCACACCGCTAGCAATGTACGAAATGCAAGTGTTGGAGCAAATTTTCGCCCTCACAAGTGTCATACAATGTCGTCTTGAACTGCGAGGTGTAGGAACAAACATGAAAAAAATCATCAAAACTTAACCGTTCATATTTTTGCAGTTTGAAAACACTGAACTAGGTCAGCAACTACCTAATCTACGTCGTTCAAGTGTATCATGCACTAAGTACTGAAGGTGTTCATTGTTGCTATAATTGATAATCTCAGGTATACGCTTGGTGAACTTTCTTTGCACTGACTCAACGAAAACTATGTTTTTTTCAAAAAGGAGACCACACTACACTATTGAAGTCTAAAATAGGCCGTACATACTTGATGAAAAAAGCCTTGAGGAAGTTTTTGTTTCTGCACATGCAAAAGAATGAAGTCGGAGTGCTGAACATGAAATGCTTTAGCAGTGACATTGAGGCAATGCTTTGAAAATTTTAGGTCATAGATCAGCACACCTAAGTCCTTCGTAACTCTAAGGCCCGTATTCACATACTAAGTGTTATTCACATACTAACGCTAAGCGTAAGCACAACACAAGTGTAAACACTAAGTTTTAGCGTTAGTATTAGTATGTGAATACGATCCTAACATTTGCTACTTCTATATTTTTGACAGTATAAGCCCGTGATAAAATCAAAGTACCTAGTCGCAATACTTAACAGTTCTCTGTTGCTATTTTCAACTAATGCGATTTTGTCCAAAGCAAACCATTTGTCATATCATCATATACAGTAGGGTTGTTTTGATGCGACCCATTTTCAATTGATTTGGTTTGATTTGATGCGGGCTTTTCAAAAATCAGTTTATTTGATTTGATTTGATGTGGGCTTCTGAAAAATCAATTGATTTGATTTGATTTTATTTGGGCTTCTCAAAAATCAATTGATTTGATTCGATTTGATATGGGCTTCTCATAAATCAATTGATTTGATTTGATTTGATTTGATTTGATGTGGGCTTCTCAAAAATCAATTGATTTGACTTGATGCGGAGTTGGCCGGCGACCATGAGGCCGGCCGGCGGCCGGCCGGCCGGCTGAAAATTTCGGCCGGTCACAAACACTAGGGCCACGTAATACATAGGTGATTTTTCACATGCCGACAATACAACTGTGTAATTTATATAATAAAACTATATAATAGTAAGTGTACCCTATATGATTACGCATTCTCGCGTCCTTGAGCTGAGACTAGATTTTTACAAATCAAAAATAAATTTTTTACGCTGCATCAAAATTACATCAAAACTAGATCAAAACTGCATCAAAACTAGATTAAAACTGCATCAAAACCCAAGTAATGTTTTCAGTTTTGATTTGATTTGATTTGATGTGGAATTCTCAAAAATCAATTGATTTGATTTGATTTGATGCGGGCTTCTTGAAAATTAATTGATTTGATTTGATTTGGACTTTTGAAAATCAATTTATTTGATTTGAGGCATCAAAAATCAAAACTGCATCAAAACTAGTTTTGATTTGATGCAGTTACCACATCAAAACAACCCTAATGTACAGTACTGTGCAAAAAAAGTTCCATCTTCGTCGGCGTGTACACGTGAATGAGAGAGCTCATTTTTGCTAAAATTTTTGCTCAAAATTACTTCGATTAATATACTCTACTTAAAAATGTAAAAAAAACTAATTTGAACAACAAAGTGCATTTTTTATTTTGAACGATTAAGAGAGCAAAATAGCTCGAATTGGTCGGAAAATGTCACTAATATATCCTAAATTGCATGCCCTTCCTTCCCATGACGGTCAAAAACCTCCCCCACTCTACCTATCCCTCCCCCACACCATCCCCTAACTAAACGCTTAGCGCTTAGGGAGCTCCCGACGTCCTTAAACTTAAGCGCTTAATTCGAAGCCAAACACTAAACTTTAAGTATGTGAATGCAAAACCAAAACACTAAGGTAAGCGTTAGCTAAGCGCTTAAATAAACACTAAAGCCCGGTTCATACTTCGTGCTTTAGTGCTTTAGTGCTTTGGTGCTTTAGTGCTTTGTGTTTTGTGCTTTCCCGGTTCATACTTCGTGCTTCAGTGCTTTTGTGCTTTGTGCTTTTAAAGTTGTGCTTTCTCGGTTCATAGTTCGTGCTTTTGTGCTTCAGTGCTTTGTGCTTTTGACTTGTGCTTCTTCGGTTCATACTTCGTCCTTTAGTGCTTTAAGACTTTAGTGCTTTTGAGTTTGTGCTTTCTCGGTTCATACTTCGTGCTTTAGTGCTTTTGTGCTTTGTACTTTTGAATTAGTGCTTTTTCGGTTCATACTTCGTGTTTTAGTGGTTTAGTGCTTTGTGCTTTTGAAAATGTGCTTTTCCGGTTCATACTTTGTGCTTTAGTGCTTTGTGCTTTTGCAAGTGCTTTAATGTTTTTGAAAGTGCTTTTGAATGTTTGGCACTGTCAAACATTTTTGACAGTGCTTTAGTGCTTAGCCAATCAGCGTGAAGTGGGTATCGTTTTCAAATTTTAAGTTCTCAGACAGGTTGTACTTAAAGTAAATTTGGTGGAGTTATTTTTCCTAGAAAAATGTCGTGTGAGAATCCTGAAACAGAGGACAAGCGCGACTGCAGGCAGGATGAAGCTTTGATTGAGGCAGTCAGGAAGCGGGAATTTATTTATGATCTGCAGAATGAGCTCCACAGTGACAGTGTAGCCATGGCAAATGCATGGAGAGAAATTGGAGAAGAAGTTGGAATGTCAGGTTAGTTTTAATATTCTATTTAAATTTAAGCTTCTAGCTGATAGCAGTGCGGTTGAATAAAAAGCTTTTCACTGAACCTCAACGCTTTCCCAACCTAGCTAAAGTCGACTCATACTTGCAGCTGAAATTTCAATTTGTTTATATAAAACTTACACCGCAATTATTTTTGATATGTTTCTATGAGAGCAAAAAAACGTGAACGATGCTGCCAGCAAAAATAGCCCTGACTATCAAGTTTAAAATATTTTAAAATTGCACTTTGACAGTAGCGGTCTATATAGATGTCACTGTTTCAGCTGATGCATGCGAAAAACGATGGAAACATCTGAGGAACTACTTCAACCGAATTATGCGCTCATTCCGTAAACGCAGTGGTGACCCTGGGCATCCTAAAAAGTCCAACTGGGCTTATTTCGATAGCATGGCTTTTGTCAAAAACCACACCAAAAATCGACTGTAAGTGAAGACAAAATAGATAGCAAAACCAACTGTAATTGCGGTTAATTAATTAATAGCAATTAATTCAATTCAGTCAATTAATGGCAAAAATCTGTAATTGTTTTCATAGTAACCATAGCAAATATTCTCGAAGTTGTTGCGGGAGCAATCACTTTACCGGATTTAATGTTTTATCGTACTAAACAATTAATCAAGGAACTAATCCTGTAAAGCAATGAGCCCCTGAATATCAATTTTCAAAAATGATGTTAAGACTAAAAACGCTTAATTTTTAGGACGTCCAGCAATTTTACATCAACCGCGGCTCCTGCGACATCAGATACTTCTGCTATCTCTGAAACTGCTGCCAGTGAAGCTGATCTGTTTGAAGAGACTTCGTATCTGATGACGCCATCGCCAGTCTCGACGCCTGGTCAAGGATTACATAAAGTATGGCAGACCAGTATGCACAGGCTAAACACATCCTAAACATTCTAACATCAGTTCTTTTCTTCACTCAACTTTCATTTACTGATATAACAAAAACAAAAACCAGCAATAAATTTTCTAGTGACAATTTAAACTTTCAGCGCAACAGCGCTCGACGAACATGAGCATACTGCCATGAAACTGAACCTTCAAGGCTGACAAAAAAGTTCTTAAAGTCCTCTCGCGCATCAGCAGCTTTTTTGCTGTGAGTTAGTGTTCCAAAACGGCGACAGTCTCGGAGTGGTCCGTTGTCCCCAGCTTCTAATCTCCAGTCTCCGGGTTCCACAAGACCATAATCATTCTCTTGATCGTAGTAGTCAAAAGGGTAATAATTTTTGGCATCAGTGACCTTGCAGTAGTTGTGTAGACAAACTGCTGCCTTAATTATCAGCTCGACTTTTTCCAGTGAGGCTATTATAGGTTGGCGAAAAATACGCCAACGGCCACCAAGATACCAGAAGCATTTTCTACCAAACGTCTAGCACAAGATAATCTATAATTGAAAATTCGTTGTTCCTCCGATAACCCACGACCGGGATAGGGGCGCATCATATAGGTCCTCAACGGAAACGCTTCATCGCCGACAAAGACAAAATCCACCGACCCCTGGTCCATTTCTGGTAAGGGCCTGGCAAGAGGTAGTTGCAAGTCGCCCTGATCTAACGCTTGTCCAAACTGTGAGGCAGATAACGTCCCTCTGTCGCTTGTTCGCCCCGTTTGCCCAATGTCAACAACAACAAAGTTGTAGTCAGCATCCGCAACTGCCAACAAAACAACTGAATGCGTTCCTTTATAGTTGTAGAACGTTGTACCGGCCATTTGTGGTTTCTGAAACAGAGTATTAAATTGAGTATTAAATTAATTTATTATTATTAAATAATTAAATTCCAAAACTGTTTCCGGTTCAGTTTCGGTTACGGTCTATCCGGTTCCAGTGGAACCGATCCCTTCTTCAATTCAGCTAGCTAATAAAACCATTTATTTTGTTTAGCAGCCGGTGACAAAGAAGAAGAAAGTTGAGAGCGATATTGACCGGCAGATAATTCAGCAAATAGAGCGTGCTACTACTTTGTCAAGTCAGCGATTGCAGGACGGAGATTACAATTTCGCACTCTCGGTGGCAGACGCTTTAAAAGGTTTTGACCCAGATGAAAAACTTTTCGCCAGAATGGAAATTGACCGAATTCTTTATCAAATTAAAATGCGAAAAATTGGCCCCAGAGTCTGCGACACAGCCCATTCCCAGCCTAGTTATATTCTGGTTACCACGCCCAACAAAAATTTACCAGCAGCTTCTAATGCAAATGTTGCGCAATCATCTGGCTCCGCTAATTTTAGCCCAACCTTCATCAGCGACTTGAGCAGTGCCATTAACAGCAGTCCTAGTGGTTATTTTCCTACACGTTAAAAATACATTAACTTTGCTGATTTGTACTTAACTAAAATTTAGCGGATTAAATTACAAATTGTTTGGCAAATTGTTGATCTGTGCGTACAGAAAGGCTAACTAAGTTGTGCACAGTATGGGCAGTGCCACAAGCCCTTTGTTAAGCAAAATCAGATTATGTTTTGTTTTATAGATGAAGTCATGTGCTATTGGCAAACAAGATTTAATCTAATCCGTTAAATTCCTTTTAAAATTTGGCCTTTTGTTTTGTTTGTAATTTGAATTTTTCTATTTTTGGAGAAATGTCTCAGTTTTCACTTCTTTTGTGTCTCAGTTATCACTTTGTATCTCAGTTGTCGCTTGTTCTATTTTTCAGTTGTGCATTGTTGTGTGTTTCAGTCGTCACTTGTTCTGTATCTCAGTTGTCACTTGTTCTGTATCTCAGTTGGCACTTGTTCGGTATCTCAGTTGTCAGTTATTCTGTATTTCAGTTGTCACATGCTCTGTGTTTCCGTTGTCACCTGATCCGTCTTTAAAATTGTCTATTAATGACTTGTTGAAAAATTACAATAAAACTTTTTACCTGAATTACTACATGTTTGCCGTCTATAGCTCCACAGCAATGGGGAAAGTTCCACTTTTGCCAAAAACCGTCGGCTAGTTTTTCCAAAGTTTGCTGGTTTGGTGCTTGCAACTAGGTCGGCGATAAGGCGGCCCAGATAGCCCCGAGGGTTTCGTTAATCACATAACTGGCTGTTGATTTTCCAATGCAAAAGTTGGTAGCAATATCTTGCTGGGAGCAGCCAGCAGCCAAAAATCGAAGCGTAACACACAATCGCTCAGCAACAGAAAGTTGAACAGCTGCAGGGTCTGTTTAGTCAAGTATGGCGCAACCAAGTTAGTCAGTTCATCAAACCGCTCGTGGCTCCTTCGCAAAAATTTGAAAAATCGATCTGGGTACAATCGCAATTGCTGGACTATTGTATAGAAATGGCCATACTTTGGACGCAGTGAGTTAACTGGGTGTACTCCAAATTTCCGTCGGCAGCGACGGCGACGGCGTAAATATAAAGCTCCAACCGCTGCCGCAAACACGGGAAGAGTTTCAGGATCCATAAATGGACAGAAACAAAAGTTCTAAACTACATCAAAAAAATACTAAATTATTTATAAAGGGCCAAAGCAGACTAATGAAAAGTTTATAAAGTAAAAAAGCAAATTTAAATAGTTTTGACTTAAAATTGAAATTTAATTGTATATGGTATTAAAAATTGTACGTTATTTTAGATAATAAAACAACATTTTTGAAAATGTACAACTACAACTACAACGTTTTGAAAATTTACAACTAAAATCTAAATGAAAAAGGCAAAATTGAATAAATAAATAAAATAAAAATACACTTGTCTGTGCAGCAAAATACGTAAGATGAATAAAACAAAACTAAACTACAGACAAACATACACTTTATATTAACCAATAGTATTGCTCACGTGGTTTAAGCAGTGCTTTTGGGGACAAAAGCCCGGTTTATACTTCGTGTTTTGTGTTTTTAGTGTTTTGTGCTTTGTGTTTTCACCCAGTGTTTTGTGCTTTTCTATTCATGTCCGAAAGTTGTGTTTTTGCGTGTGCTTTTGTGTTTTGTGTTTCGTAGCAATACTAACTGAACGAAGTACAATAACGTATTGCTGGATTTAATGTGGGCTTTTGCGTCACCTTTCGGTCTAAGTTTGATAGCCGCCAATCGCTTTTCAGCTGTATTTTTTCCAGTATTGTACAAAAGCTTTTTACCATAAAATGCTGTCATCTTTGTGTTCAGTGGTCTTGGTGCCACCATTAGTTCTTAGCTTCGCATAGCTGGGCGAATTTTCTGTAGTTACATAGTATTTGCCCACGTTTGGCGTGTGCATTATTAATGGCTTCAACTGAAGTTTTGCAAAATTATTATGGACACCGTCTTTATTTATATACCTTGCATAATCATGCCATTGATTTAGATAGCGATATATTTACGTATAAGGTTTGCAACCACGGTCAACTTCAAAAGAGCTTTTGAAAAAACCAGCTGCTTTGGTCCAAAAATGATGTTTTGTTGTTTCTTGGCTTTTGCGAAGATTTTTACTGTTTTGGCCCCAGTGTACTGATTCCTCGGCACCGGCCACGGGTGGACTGCACATAACAAAATGGCATTTGCTGAGTGACAGATTGGGTGTTTTGTGATTTTTGGCTGCAGCTATGGCATTAATTTGCCATTGTACGGAAGTTTTAAACCAACATTTCGCGCCGCATTTTTCCGATTTGCAAAATTTGACTCTGCGATTAGTCAAGTCAAAAGCATCGCAAGCAATAGCGGTCCCAACCACACAGGAGGAACACAGTCAACTACAGTACACTAACTAACACTTTCTAAAACGATACAGGATATGGAACGAAAATATTAATTCATATGAATGAGTGATTAGGTGATGATGAACGATTTTATAAACTTCATACATGACTTTATTGTTTATCTGTATACACCGACTCTACACTCGTTGTTTTAATTTTTGTTTTTTGTAATTTGTCCTTTCGCATAACTGTGTCGTGCTGTTGGTGATTTTCCTTTGCTCTTTTTCGAAACTGTCCTTTTGTCCTTTTGTCGTCTTTTTGCTTTGTCTTACATTTTTCCATTCCTGGCCTTTTGTTTTTTGAAAAAATCTTTGCTTCATGCTTGTCCCTTCACAAAATAAAAATAAATGACATTTTTCAGAACAAAAATACAATCATACTAAGTGTTTGAAAGTCATATTACCCAATACATTGAAGCTACAACTGGTGTGAAACTTCTTTAGAATCAAGTTGAGGAAAATTATTTGCAGTTAATACATTAGAATAACAAAAACTGTACTAATGTATTGAAATTTAATTGTAGCTAAATGGCATAACAACATCTAAGTCAAGTGTTTGAATTAAAAGGTTTATCATAAAAATAATTTGCCACAAATTGCTCCTTAACAGAAAATAACAATTACAATTTAGAAGAAGCTTAGTATCAATTTTACCAGTTTCAACAATTTACAAGAAAATTTATGTAAAAAATAATAAAAATAGTTCAAAGTACAAGAAAAGTTTATGTTTCAAAAACATACCTTATAATCTTATAATTTATAGAACAACAAAATTACTAGAGAAGGACAAAAAGGCAGCATAAAAAGACTAACGACCACGATAAGGTCTCCCATGTTCAAAACATTTTTGTTGTTTTTTTAATTGCTCGTTGTAACACATTACATATCTGCATTTTAATAATGTTGACTGTCATAATGTTTAATGTTAACATAATATTTTAAATTATTTAAGACTTCAGATTGTTCTCTTCTGAAGCCATTCTTCTGACACGATTTAACAAACTGTTCGTCATTGAAATGTTCATCACCGAAAAAGCAAATGCTCGTCGCATTTTTGAAAACGTTTTTCAATGACGAGCTTTTATCATTTAGAACATTAAAATAATGTTCGAATAGCCTAGCCTAATAGGCAGTTCGTCTCAGCTCGTTAAAGTACAACTGTTTAGTGTACCACCTGGTTGTTGCACTAAAAAAGGATTATGTATTAATCAGTAAAATTTTACCATCAGTGTATTTATTTTCGCGTTGCATATAACACCATCTCAAAAAACACCGAATGAGTAATTAAGTAAAATTTTAATTTAGGTATTAGTGAATTTTTATCGAAAATTTTTAATGTCTATTTTATCTGCAGTTTACTGATAAATCTATCAGTTAATTACTGATGAAATATCAGCTGAACACCACCCAACCCCATCAATGCTCCAGTAACTATTATTGTGATTTTTTACATATTTTATTAAAGCGTCTGTATAATCACTTATACAATCATCAGTAAATACATCAGTAATCAGTGAAAAAATCCTAAATAATCAGTAAGCCTGGCCGTTGCAGTGTTGTACCATAAATAAATATTAGTATTTACTGTTTACTAATGAAATTGTTCATATTTATAATTGGTTAAGCCTAGGTTCCGTATTTCACAACTAAACTAACGCTTTAAACTTGGTGTTTTACACTTAGTGTTAGCGCTTATAAGCGCTAAAGTGTTATCCGCATACTTAGTGTTTATTAAAGGGGCAGTGTCGCGAACCAGTCGATTTTGCGCGACTATAAACTTTTTTCAATGAAATATAGGTCATTGTTTTTTATATATCCAAAATTTGTTTCAAGGGAAATACTTTGGCTCAAAGTTTCACAAAATACTCAGGAAGCAGAACAGTTACAGTGAAGCTTGAATGTTGGAAAATGGCTCGTTTGAAATTACATTCACATTTTCGATAATTTCGTCACAATTAAAAAACTTTTTGTTTAAATTCTTTACACAAAAGTAAAAGCAATATACGGAACTGTTGAAAGTAAATGTAAATTCAACATTTGGCTAACTTGAGGCTGGAGAAACTTGGAGCTGATCTCATGAGCTGACCTAATGAATGATTATTTCAGGAAGAAAGAAAAAATGGATAAATCAATTTTTCTTTCCCCCCCTCTCTCTTTTTTTTTTTTTTTTTTTTTTTTTTTTTTTTTATTTGTTATAATTTTTGTTGTAGTTTCTGTAGTTGTAGTTTATAGTCGTATCTGTCGCATTAAGCATCGCTAGCATAATGCTTAACAGGCTTATACGTAGTTGTAGTGGTCATTATATTGGACATGTTCGGAAATCGTATTCGGCAGCGGTCGTATTCGGAAAGTCGTATCGCTGTAGCCTGTGTACTTGTGTAGTAGTCGCCAGCCGGGGCCTGACTCTGCTCAGGCAGCTGTTCTCTGCACGACGCAAGTCTCCACTGACTCTGCGACACAAAAGCCCAGGTGACCCCGTTAACACCGAAAAGGTAACTCTATAAACGCAATGAAGTACTGTCTAATAGAGCTGTATTCAAATCACAAAATACACAAGCACAGTTATACGCAGGCTTATTTAGTTAATTAAAGAAAACAGTAGTAATAAGTAATGCTAGTAATATTATGTGTTAAGAGCTTATAGAATTATATAAGATGGGCTTTTGACTTGGGTTTTTTAATGTTAGTGTAGTAGACAGAAAAGTATAGAACAGGCCTTGCGTAAACTACAAAATATTTAACATGAAACATTCATGAACAGAGCATTGGATACGTAAGATATCAAATACATATTAGTTTATTTAAGTGTCACCCTGGCTAACTTTTGTCTTAATAAAGACCTTAGTACTACACTTTAATCAGTTTGAGTCTATTTAAAACTCTTAACTAAAACTACACTTAGCCAAAATAGTTTACTTCTACTTAAAGTTAATCTATGTCAGCTGACGTAAGTATTTTAAATTATTGGGAGAAATTTGAATAAACATAAATTTAAACTTAACGTTTCCATCTATCTGTTCTACCATCTTTTTTCCTAACTCTCGCTAATTTTCGCGCTGTAATTTGATGTGTCGTCACTCTTGTACTTTTAAACTTTTGTGCTCCATTGTCACGAAAAGTTGTCTTAGAAAACAATCGCTTTATCTTTTCAAGTTATGTCCAGAAATCGCAACTCCATAATAAGTCAATGCTCCTCAGTATCTCAGTTAAAATTTTTTAAAAATACATAATTCATAAAATTTCGTACAATGAAAAAACTTTTATACAAACTCTAAATTAACGCAGTGACTACGGCAAATTAAAATCCAATACATAGAAAGCTTTTCCGGCGCTTATTCTAACAACGGCGGCAAATGCTTCACATAACAGTGGCATAAGTTCTACTCATCCGCAATTGAGTTTAATGATTTGAGCACGTTCACTCGCATACGGTTGCGGAACTAGGTCATGGCCGCCAAATCTACACATTCGCAACACATAATCCGCTTCTGCCCGGTACACAACCGACAACTACTGGACACGTCAAAGCTTTTCTTACTGCTTATTGTAATACTGTTTGCTGTTACAGTTAAAACATTTTTCCGTAAAAATCCGTTAAAACTTATTTTGTAAAACCTCGTTAACGACAGTGGTAAGGAAATAAATAGAAAAAAAAATTAAACTTATCCATTTTTTCTTCTTTCCTGAAATAATCATACCATTCAGTACAGCTCATGAGATCAGCTCCAAGTTTCTCTAGCCTGAGTTAGCCAAAAAATGTAAAATTTACATTTACTTTCAACGGTTCATATGTGCTTTTACTTTGTGTAAAGAATTTAAACAAAAAGTTTTTTAATTGTGACGAAATTATCGAATGTGAATAGTGTTTTCTAAACGGCATTTTTCTGACATTCTACTTCACTCGCTGAACTGTATGCTTTATCATTTTCTGCTGAAACTTGGCAAAAATATTTGCCTTGAAACAAATTTTTAGAATATATAAAGAACAATGACCTATATATTTCATTGAAAAAGTTTTATAGTCGCGCAAAATCGACTGTTTTCGCGACACTACCCCCTTAAATAAACACTAAGTATGCGGATAACACTTAGCGCTTATAAGCGCTAACACTAAGTGTAAAAAGACCAAGTTTAAGCGTTAGTTTTAGTATGTGAATACGGACCTTAGGCTTAGACCGATTATAAATATGAACAATTTCATTAGTAAACAGTAAATGCTGATGTTCTTTATGCAACGCACACTGCAACGCACACTTTTACTGATTATTTTGGCATTTTTCACTGATTACTGATGCTATTTTACTGATGAATTATCAGTGATTTATGCAACGCTTTTTGTTGATGAAGTATGTGTAAAATCACAAATGATAGTTTACTGGAGCATTGATGGTTGATCAGTATTTCACTGATATTTCATCAGAAATTTACTGATGATTTATCAGTAAACTGCAGGTAGAATAATCGGTAAAAATTTTTGATAAAAATTCACTGATGCCTGAATTAAAATTTACTAATTACTGGTCACTGTTTTTTGATGGTGTTTATGCAACGCGAAAATAACACTGATGGTAAAATTTTACTGATTAATCAGTAATCCGTTTATGCAACAGAGCCCAGGTGGTACAGTAAACAGTTGTACTTTAAACGAGCTGAGACGAACTGCCTATTATGGTTATGGCTATTAGAACATTATTATGTTCTAAATGACAAAAGCTCGTCATTGAAAAAATTTCAACGACGAGCATTTGCTTTTTCGGTGATGAACATTTTCAATGACGAACAATTTGCTAAATCGTGTCCAGAAGAATGAATTAGAAGAGAACAAGAAAGTCTAAAATAATTAAAATATTATGTTAACATTAAACATTATGACAGTTTACATTATTATAAATGCAGATATGTAATGTGTTACAGACGAGATTAAAAAAACAACAAATGTTTTAAACATGGTACCTTATCGTGGTCGTCCTTTTTGCTGCCCTTTTGTCCTTCTCTCTCGTAATTTTGTCGTCTCTCAAATTATAAGATTATAAGGTATGTTTTTGAAACATAAACTTTCTTGTACTTTGAACTATTTTTATTTTTTACATAAATTTTCTTGTAAACTTGTTGAAACTGGTAAAATTGATACCTAAGCTTCTTCTAAATTGTAATTGTATTTTCTGTTCAAAGCAATTTGTGGCAAACTATTTAATGATAAACCTTTTAATTCAAACACTTGACTTAGTTGTTTTATGCCATTTAGCTGGTTGAACTCGAATCATTGGTCCAGTTTTGGTCTCATGTATTAACTGCCGATGATATTCCCTCAACTTGGGTAAAAAAGTTTCTCACCAGTTGTAGTTCTACGTATTAGGTAAATATGACTTCAAACACTTCGTACGATTGTCTTTTTGTTCCTGAAAAATATCATTATTTTTTTATTTTGTGAAGGGACGAGCGTGAAAAAAAGATTTTCAAAAAACAAAAGGCCAGAAATGGAGAAATGTAAGACAAAGGAAAAGGACGACAAAAGGACAAAAGGACAGTTTCAAAAAGACAAAAAAGAAAATCACCAACAATACGACACAGTTATGCGAAAGGACAAATTACAAAAAACAAAATTTAAAACGACGAGTGTGAGTCGGTGTATACAGATAAACAATAAAGTCATGTATGAAGTTATAAAATCGTTTATCATTAATCACTTATTCATATGAATTAATATTTTCGTGTTCATATCCTGTATCGTTTTAGAAAGTGTTAGTTAGTGTACTGTAGTTGACTGTGCTCCTCCTGTGTGGTTGGGACCGGTATTGCTTGCGATGCTTTTTACTTGACTAATCGCAGAGTCAAATTTTGCAAATCGGAAAAATGCGGCGCGAAATGTTGGGTAAAAAAATTACGTACAATGGCAAATTAATGCCATAGCTGCAGCCAAAAATCACGAAAACCCAATATGTAGCTAGCGAATGGTCATTTTGTTATGTGCAGTCCACCGGTGGCCGCTGCCCAAGAATGGTACGCCTGGGGCCGGAACGGTAAAAAAATCACAAAAGCCAGGAAACAACAAAACATCATTTTGGACCCCCGAGCTTGTTTTTTCAAAAGCTCTTTTGAAGTGACCGGTGGGTCTGCAAACCTTATACGTAAATATATCGCTATATAAATCAATGGCATGATTATGCAAGGTATATAAATAAAGACAGTGTCCATAATGAGTTTCCAAAACTTCAGTCGACCGTTAATAATGCACACGCCAAACGTGGGCAAATATATGTAACTTCCGAAAATTCTGGCCCCAGCTATGCCGAAGCTAAGAACTAATGGTGGCACCCAAGCCACTGAAAACCAAAGAATGACAGCATTTTTTATGGTAAAAAGCTTTTTGTACAATACTGGAAAAAATACAGCTGAAAAGCGATTGGCGGCTATCAAGACTTGACCGAAAGGTGACGCAAAAGCCCACGTAAATCCCCAAGCGGCCGTCCATTGACACATTTTGTCGTACTTTTGCAAATGTTCCGGTGTCAGAGCGTAAGAAGGGCCCAAAAGTGCTATTTCCAAGCCCCTAGGCAACCCCATTGTGGATGCGCATAGGAAATCTGTTACGGCAAGCAGCATGATTAGAAATGTAGTTCGCTTGATTTCGGAACTCCTTGCATTTGACGATCACACCGATAATCACAATGTTGCTCAGCGAGACCACAATGAAGAATATAGAAGCAAAAACGCCGGTCCAGTGAACTATGCGCAGAAATTTTTCTGCAAAGTAAAATTCATTTTTTCAAATTCCCAGTTGAATATCACGGTCCCGAAAATACAGTTTGGTTAAATTTTGTTCTGATCTATAATAAGTTATAGAGCCGCTTGATTGAAAAAATCAACTGGTAGGCGGTAGATGTAAGCGTGCGCACGCAATATAGAAAAGATTTTTAGCACACACTACCCTTCAAAAAATCAAAATTTTTAACATCATTACCCTGAATTTTTTGAATATTTACCGCGCTTATATACATAAAAAAGTGTCACATTCATATAGCGCACATATTTTGTGAAAAAGGCAAACCAATATAGCAAGTAGCAAAAATAGCGACTATATAGCGCGAATAGCACACATCAGACGCTGTAAGCCTTATTATTTGTTGGGTAAATCACAAAGCACAGCAGCCGTGATGTGCTATCGTTTGCTGCTTGGCGATATTTTGATGAATTTCGATCAGTTCGCGAAAAACATTCGAACAGCAAGCTGCAACGTTATGTTGTTTGTTTACGGTCACACACGGATAGAAAGGGGTGAGGTTTGGCAAAATACAGCAAACAGCAAAAATAGCGCTATAAAATGCTCTACATAGCGCAAAGTTTAATAAGATTTCACTCTTAATATATAAAGCGAGATTAAGATAGTACAGTACTGCGCTATTAACTGATGAAATTACAAACTATATTTTTATGATTTAATTAGTTAAAAAAGTTGTGGGGATTTAAAAAAAGACTTGGAAAATAACAAGCTACATAAATTATTAAGGACCGGTTCCCACTAGGCAGAAGTAAGAAATAACAAACTCGAAATGAGAAATAAAAAATATGAAAGTCAGAATAAGCGTTTGTTATTTCAGAAATATCTAACCTTTAAATATTTCTGAAGTAATAAGTTAAATTTGTTTTAACTTGAAAAATAAGAAATAAGGATTTAGCCAATCGGAAACGT
>JASANF010013329.1:0-17055 GCA_030248245.1 Trissonchulus sp. WLG1_4
AAGTCCGCGTAATGTTACGCGGACTTGAAACACCAGCAATTACATGTAATTTTAAGTCCGCGGACTTAAGTGGACTTAAATAAGTCCAATTGTGAAACACGCAAAATTTAAATCGGACTTAAATAAGTCCAGCGACGATTTAAGTCCACTGGTAAATTTGAAACAGAATCGGACTTAAAATTTAAATCCGACGTTTATTTTGAAACACGATCGGACTTAATTAAGTCCGCTAACAGCGTTAAATCCAGTTAAGTCCACTTAAGTCCGATTTTGTGTTTCAAAATTCAAGATTTAATTAAGTCAAGTCAAGTCAAGTCCAGTTAAGTCCAATTTTGAAACAGGCCCTTAGTTCCTTGAAATGAAATAAAATGACATTTGCTACTGTGGAATCATGAATAAAACTGAACTTTTAAACTCAAATTGCCTGTCAGCGTGAGCTTGGTTCTGAGCAATAAAAAAGTTTTGAACTAGGATTTGATGCATTAGAATTAATTAAAAAGCCATATTTATGCCTTGAAACGAAAAGGATACTTTCTGTGGATACTGAATAAGTATAAATAATCATCTGTTGCGCAAAAAAACAAAACTTTGAATTTAAAATTTATTTTAAGTAATTTTATTTCGCCTACTTCATAAATGGAAAAAATCAACATTTTTTGGCCAGAATAAGCACCCAATCTGATCTCTTGTCCCTAAAATAGATGTCGCCCCTTTGAATATAAAACTAGAGTGAATACTGAATGAAGCTGAACATGAAAACCGAAATTGCCCGTCAGCGTGAGCTTTATTATAATGTCGTATTAATGCCTTAAGGTGGGGCTCCTGAATTATGACTTTTTTAAAAACGGCAATCTGTGGCCATTGGCCAATTTTAGATGTGCGATAGCAAGCTGGTATAAAAGTATGCCCAAACACAAAATATGAAGTTGATTGATACAAATTAGTATTCACTGTAGACCAAACGTGAGTGCAATTTCGGCTTGCGATTTGTCTTCACAGCTAGATAGTTGTTGCACAATCAACAGCTGTTTTCGCTTGCTATAATGCGATTGAGCGGTCGCACGGTGTCATTTTTTTTGAAACAGAAAAACACTAATATGACAATTTTCGAAAAACGTAAATTCAACTAAATTTCGTAAATACTATCGATTTGCTCAAAATCAAATTTTGCGACCGCTCAATGACGATGAGGCACATTTATGTGCCAAATTTTAACTTTCCTTGTTGAGCCAATTTTTTAAAATCGCAAGCCGAAAAATTGCGTTTGTACTCACACGCAATTTATTTCAGCATCAACGCAATTTTCAGCAGTAAATACTGCTTTATTTTACAAAAAAGTTTCACCACACTCAATAAAATATCAAAAATTTTTAAATATGTTCAAGTAAAACACATCTGCTAGTGTTTTTTAATCTTTCAAAATCTTTACAAGTAAATGAATTGGCTTGTACAACTATTTGCGTGAAAATCTATTTTTCTTGCTGAAAAAAACTCAAAATTTTTCGAAACATTTTTTATGTGATATGCACATTAAATTGAAGTAAATTTAAGCCTGAACAACTGTCTTACAATTTATGGTTATTTTTGCGCATTTTCAAAATAATGGCCAAAACCCACATTTCAGGAGCACCACCTTAAAAACATGTTAAAAAAGTTATCAGGTTTGGCGCGATAGCGCCAAACCTATAATAGGATAAAATCAGCTGAATGCGACTTTTTAGCGTAGAAATCGACAAATAACTCCAATTAACGTTCACGCTACAGTTTCTTACTTAGTACGCAGGTAGTATTTGTAAAAATACATAACTATTGCAAAAATTAAGTTTATTGGTTGAGTATGAACACAATTATAACTCTTGAAAACTTTCAAAAACCTCCGCGTCTCTTTTATTTTTTTTCAGCCAACTTTTCTCAGCATCTAGCGAGCCATTTTTCGTAGTCTAGGGCTCCACCGACGTGGTTTGTCATGCCATAACTTTTCTCCTATTTTTGTGTTGAACGGCTGTGGGTTCGGTGAGAAAACTGGCAAAAACCTCTTCTTAACTCATCTTGTGAAAATGGTCAAGTTGACCAACTTCTCAGTATAGTTGTTAGAAGCAATAAAACCTATGTGTATATTATGTGCAACAACTTGCAAGTCAGATTTATTTGTTTAGTTGTGAAATCGCGTGTTATTTTTTATTTTTTAAATTTGATATTATGGTGAACATAATTTGAAATACTAGGTTTGTTGCTTCATAAACTTTCAAGTTTAAATGTCTTCATATTGTAGGTGTATATACTTAGTGGCAGTCACATGACGTACAATTTACATACATACGTTATTACTATCGTAATTTTTGATTTTTTCCTTTTTTTTTTTTTTGATTTTTTGCATTGAAAATCTATATTTTTAAATACTAGTGAAACTATAACAGCCTCAAAATTTATAAATCCCTATAAGAATCTAACCAGCACAGTCCTGGTAGTCGAATGGTTAAACTTTTTCATGTCCGCTCACCAAACATGTGTCGACTCGACTTAAGTCAGTAACCTGATTTACAGACGAAAAACAGTTATTTGAGCAAAATGAATTTTTTAATTTTACTTTTAGTTTTTAAAGTTTAACTTTTAATTTATATTTAAATATATTTAATATATTTAAATATTATATTATAATTTTTAAATTTAATATATATTTAAAAAATGATATTAAAATTTTTAAAGTTAATTTTTTTGCGCATTGATTGAATTTTACCAATATAGTCAATCACAGTCAGATATTTGTTTTAGTTTAATAAATTTTGATATTTCCCAAATTTTTGTTAATTTTTTTACCGTAACGGCGGAAATTTCAAAGCAACTACATTAATAGAAGCAAGCCAGCAAGGTTGAATTGGAAACTAAACATAGTCAGTCGATTAAGGGTCTAGGACTAGCGAACGACCGGAGGTAAAATTTTGCCGGAGCCGGAGCCGGAGCCGGATACAAAATGCCGGAGCCGGAGCCGGAGACGGAGCCGGAGGCAGTGTTTTACAAAAAAATTTCAATTAGTAAAAAATGTTGACAATTGTGAAAAAATTTTCAATTTTTTTCGAAACAGCATTTTTTTATGTTTCAACAGTCACGCCCCGTTTCTATACATGTCTTTACACACTCATACGACCACTGGCCACTGACTGGTCCCGTTTTTGGTGATCTCACAAAAAATTTTCATCAACATTGATAAAAAGTCAAAAATTTGGTCAAATTGACCAGTATGGCATTTTGACTGCGGTGCCAAGGGCAGGTGTCAGGAGTCAGAGGGAGCTGGTTGTTCAGGCCTTCAGGGTGTCCGTCTGAATCTCCCCCCTTTAGTCAAACCTTGCAAAGTTGTCAAGAATATATATACGTATATAAAAATATATACACGCAAAAAATAGACAAATTTGGAAAAGATTGCACTTTGTAGAAGATACAACGCCGTAAATGTCTGTAGCTTCCGGGGATTACCGCCCGCCCCCCCCCCGACCCCTGTAATTTAGGCGTATATCAGCACGTTGTAACCATAAAAAAATCTTTAGGGGGAATGACTTTTCGATTTTTGTAATGGGTGAAAGAGAATTAACTTTTTTGCTATTTTAACACAAAAATTTGCGAAATAACAGCACATGCACATGCAAACATATTTGACCGGCCGAAAACATCAGAGCTAAAACTCAAGTTCAAATCACTAAATCACATAGTTACAAGCTTATAGGGGTCTGGGGGCGGCAGCGTGAGCGTGAGAAACTTTTGATTTTTAGGCCGAATTTAGTCAATTGGAGACGAAAAAATACACATTGCTAGAGAGGGGTAGTCATCTCCGTCACAACTGGCAGTAATATAAGTACTGTAATCGACTAACCGCTTCGTTAATCTTGCACTTTTTTCTCATTTGGCCAAAGTTTGAACAATGAAAATTCTCCGGCTCCGGCACTTTTTTTGCCGGAGCCGGAGCCGGAGCCGGAGGCTCAAATCCGACCGGAGCCGGAGCCGGAGCCGGAGCCGGAGCCTCCGGTCGATCGCTATCTAGGACGCACCGTTTTTGAGTTATACCGAAGCGCTCAAAGTTGAAAATTTGTAAAAACCTCACCCTAGAGTAGCAACACAGCAACTGTGCGCCTGCCATAGTTGAATGCTAGAAATAAACTACATTATCCTCTGTATCTGATGCACAAAATCCTGGACTGCTTGAGTTGCATTCGAGTTTCATAATACGGCCTTAAAAAATGCTACATTTGCGATGAAAAAAATTTAAATTTGCCATTGCTTAATTAAGGGGGTAGTGTCGCGAAAGCAGTTTTGCTCATAGGTTGCAAAAAGAGATCTCTTTGCTTTGAACTTGTACGTTCACTGAGAAACTAGTGAAATGCCATATGGTGTCAAATAAATACTGCCAGACACTAGACTACCAATATCTACCAATATTTTTAACCAATCACCATTTGTGAGCCTGACATCACACAATAGAGACATAAAAGTTCAAAAAATCAAGCCAGATATGAGATTGGCCAGCTTGTGAAGTACATGTAATGTTTTGACGCACAATTTTTTGCCACAAATGAGAAAAAAGAAAAATGAAGGTTCGTTTTTCTTTTGATTTTAAAATAAGCGTCTAAATTTTTCACAATTTATCATTATTGCTGTGAGTACTTCACTGTTTACGCACAGTTTCACAGTTCAAACAGATATTACTCCGCAACCACTCAAGCAATTTGCACTAAATTTTGTGTGCGTAAACTACAACATATGTCCTTTTAGTCTATGTAAACATACCAAACAAATAAGTTGATAATTGTGACGAAATAGTCGAATGTGAATAGGTTTTTAAAACGTAACTTTTCCGACTTTGCGACCTCACTGCAAACAGTATACTGCATCAATTTTAATGAGACTTGGTGAAAATACTTGCCTCAACATATATTTTCAAATTATATAAAAAACGATGTCTTATCTTTTTCTAAAAATGTTTTACAGTTACGCAAAATCGACTGCTTTCGCGACACTACCCCCTTAAACATAGGCTTCGCTGTGTGGCAGTAGGACTAACAAGCCCAATCCGCGGCAAAATCTTCAGTAAGTATAAAGCATACACTTTTAAGTACATTGGCCAGAGGCCATCGTAAACCTGTTGGGTCAGTTAGTTACCTGATTCAGTTTTTATAAAAAGCGTATATTTTTGCAGCCACCAAAAATTACTCTGCAGCCATTTTTACTAAAAATTTTCATTTTCAACTTGGTCTATTTTTGCGTCACTTTTCAAGCAGGGAACACTGTCAAACACTCGAATAGAAGTAAAAGTTTTACTTGGTGTAAAAGCATAAATTTTCAGGAATCTGAGTGGTTGAGTGGTTAGTGTGCTAGGTTTCTAACCATGAGGCCACTGCTTTGATTCCTAGTGCATCATTCTTTTTTATGACTTTTGCATTTTCGCCTACAGCTGAGAATGTAAGAAGACAAGGGAAAATACAAGGCGATTGGTAGTGACATATGCAAATACACGGTAGAAAACGTGTAAAACACACCCCGCACATAAACACTTTAACTCTAGCAGTGTGTTAACATACCAAAATCAAAATTAAAGACCTGTTGGGCTGTGGCCCAACAGGAAAAAGACCTGCTGGGCTGTGGCCCAACAGGAAAAATTGATGGCCCAATTGGAAGACCTACAATTCTCTCAGAAAAAGTTAAAAGATCATGTCACTAGAATAAACTAGTCAAGTTGCATAGCCCCAGATGTGGTAGTTCATCATGTGGTATCTACCATGATCCTCTGGGCATGAATTGGTTATAAAACAGTTGAATTACTAAATTTTCTAGTCCGTAAGCTCAAAAATGAGCAATTTGAAGCTAGTATTTCTAAAAAATTTAACTAAACTGAAATCGGTTTCAGATTTGCAATTCATCATTCCCTGATTATGGCATACTCTTTGTAGAATGTAACAAGCTCTTCTGCTGAGTGAGAAGTGGTTACTTTGTGAGTTTAGAGTGTCAATATTCCACAGGAAATATAAAACGCGGCCATTATTTTCGGCAAAAAGATTTGCAAGTTCTACGCGCTGCTCACATTTACTGCTGAGTAGATCAGACTCTATTTTTAGACAAAACTGCTGAAATACTCAGAAACACGTTTCAAACTAAATATTAAAATATAAAATTTCAAAACTTATATTTATAACAAGTAGGCCCCAAAAGGGGCAAGGTTCCTTCCCCGGTGTCTACCTTTCAGGTTTAAATGAATTAGTTCTCTATTCCATACTTACCGTAAGCTGCTATACCCACTTCGTATCTTACTCTACTTTATAACTAGCTTATTCTAACTTAATCTAAATACGTAGTACGTACAAAAAAGTGCTGCAGGATGTTAAGCATCCCGCTGCACGAGCCATTTGGCTCAAAAGTGACACTTTGATCTGAGCTGAGCAAATCAGCTCTAAGAACAAGAAGCGATAAACACTGTTTTCTAATGGCTCTTATATACTGCTGGTGAAACATCCCGGTGCCGATTTTCAAAAAGTACATTGTTACAGCAGTGTACATCGATTATTGATTTTTCTGCATATACGCAGACAAAAATCAGCAGGCAGCTCCCAAGCTGAAAATACACGTAAAACATACTGGCTATACAGCCTGCTCAGTAGCGTTAAACGCTATGAGCAGTTAATTTCAAAACAATAGTTCCTTTTCTAGAAGGAACAAAAAACGTTAGGTCTCACCGAGATTCGAACTTGGATAACTAGACTCGGAGTCCAGAGTGCTAACCGTTGCACTATGGGAGCCTATTACCCAGAATGATAATGTACTCAACTTTTTTATGTGCAACACAGCTATCTTCACAATTTCACATGCATAATCTATGTAAGATTTGAATGGTGACAATTGAATTAATGCGATTTGATAAAACGTTCAAGTAACATCAAATAGAGTTATTTTGCTGATACAGTTGCTCAGCTATATTAGCTCCATGACAAATTTTTGTTGTTTATAAATTCGGGCTTCTCAGCGACCGGTTGGCTCAGTTGGTTGAGCTATGGATTCAGAATCCGAATGTGAGTGGTTCGATCCCACTCCGGCGCTTTCAGTTTTGCCGTCCGATGCAAGAATTGTGTCATGGCTGAAAAGCCAACTCTCAAGTTACGTAAATGCATAGGTACTAGAGAGAAGACGGGAGGTACCTGCCTTTCTAGTGTTAATAGTTAACACTAGAAAACTGACCTACCCGAAATAACGTAGGAGAAGGAGAATCTGAATAGGGGGGCGCGTAAAAAACAAGAGCACTCGGGGGGCTGCACCTTGAGCTGCGCCTGAGGGAAGGCTGTACTTTGAGCCGCGGGTTGAAGTTGGCTGCAACTTGAGCTACGGCCGTGTGGGGGGGGACCGCACCTTGACCTGCGGTTGGGGGGGGAGCTGCACCTTGAGCTACGCCGTAAGGAAGGTGCACTTTGAGCTGCGGCCGGGGGGCGGGGTTCGCCTTGAGCTGCGGCCGGGAGGGGGGCTGCTTGCAGGGGTGGACGCGGGTCGTGGGTACGGGTACCCGCGGGTTGGGTTGGGTTGGGTTGGGTTGGAAAATTTGAGCCGTGGGTCAACGCGCGGGTACCCACTTCAGGCTGTGCGGGTCGTTAAATTTTTTTGACTCGCGAATTCTGAAAAAGTTGCCACGTCGGACTCTTATTTTACAGAGTTTTTGGTACTACGTAATAGTGCCGTAATGCGTTCAAAGTGGCAATGTGTCATCTGAACAATTTATACTGTACACTGTGCAAATTATACATGGCATCAGCTAATAAGAATTATCATCCGACCCCCGCCGAGTCGCGACCCCCCTTCTGGTCGAACTTGAAGAAAGTGTCAGCAAGGGTCCCTGATAATGGCTACGTCCCTGATAATCAGGTAGGTTACATATAGAATGGTGGGTCAAAGTGGGTCGCGCGTCGGGTTTTACGGTGCGGGTTGGGTCGCGGGTTACCCACGAGTGTCGAACCGCAGGCTGGGTTGGGTCGCGGGTCGAAAATCCGCGTCTACCCGGGCCGCAGCCGGGGGCTGCACCTTGAGCTGCAATCTTAAAAAACATTCAATAGGACTAAAAGTTTTAGATATTAAGCTTAAAATGCGTTTTCAAAACAACCAACAAAAAACAAAACGGACTTGACTTTTAGTGCTGCTTTTTAGTAGGACTAAACGGATTTATAACTATGCACGCTAATGACAAGCGTGCATGTTAAATCCGTAGGTATAGTCCAGTCAGTGGCGTACCCAGAAAAAAATTTCGGGGAGGAATGACTTTTTGATTTTTTGTAAGGGGTTAAAATGCACTTTTTAGCAATTTTAACACTCATAATACGCCTTACAAACGCAAGATTACTAAACCACAAGGTTGCAGGTGTCTGGTGGTGGCAGCCCCCAGAAAAAAAAATTGGGAAAAATTTTCGATTTTTAGGCCAAATTTAGTCGGCCAAATTGGAGACGTATCAGAAAAATTTTCCGGCCGGATCATAAGAACCAAAGGATACAAGGTTGCAGGGGCGGCAGCCCCCTGTAAAAAATTGGCGATTTTTCCAATTTTTAGACCGAATTTGGTCAACTGGAGATGTATCAGAAATTTTTTCCGACAAAATTTAAAACAAAACATGGGAGCGTCATATCAGACATATTCGTCAAGTAGATGTAGCATAATATACTCGTGGAGACATGCACATTGCACATGCAGCATAATGTACTTACGTATACATGCATAGGCAATAATAACAAGGAATAGTAACTTACAGAGTTGCAGGGGTCTGGGGACGGCAGCCCCTAGAAAAAAATGGGAAAATTATTGACTTTTAGGCCAAATTTAGTCAATTGGAGATGTATCAGAAATTTTTTCCGGCCGGACCATAAAAACCAAAGGGGAAGGGGGGACCCTTGTGTAAAAAATCACTGTGGAAAAATTTCGGGGGGTGGGGAATTCCTCCCATTCCCCCCCCCCTTGGGTAGGCCCTTGAGTCCAGTCACAGTGACAGTTGTGGAATGGGGTGAGACTAAAATTAAGCCGCTGACTAATTTTAACATGTTTAGTCCGTTTAACCCGATTTGCCTACACCTAAATCTCGGACTAAAATAAGCCCAGTCTGTTTAATCCGGTAAAGAAATTTTCCCTTGCTGAGTAAAATGTGTCTCCGTGTGGCTTTGTAGCCACCAATCTCTCTAAGCGAAAGCTGTATCCCGGAGTCACACATTTTTGGCTTCAGTTCAGAGTTGAGATCAACCGTTTACTCAAGAAGCCAGTCTGACCGTGTTGACTGTTTTTTACGCCTTCCACAGATAATTCTTATCATAGCAAAAAATTGTACGGACTGTGCAATTTGACCTACTTTTAATTTCTGAAGCCGAAAAAGTATGAAAACTAGATAAGAAAAATGCCCTGCGGGACGCTGGTAGCATAATAGGCCAATTGCAATATTCATTTATATCATCCATTGTATAAGAACCGAAACTGAAGCTGAAAAATGACCTGTTAAAAGTCTGCGAACTAGAGCATTTTGACTGAGCAATAGGCCGACTGCTGCGCCCTATTATTGCGGGCAAATTCGGTTAGTTATATTAGGTTTCTCTTGCTCAACAGGAGCCATCAATCAATCGACAGAAGTAGGTATGGTCCTCCTGTCCAGAGTGAATTAATGTGTATTGCCTAGAGTACGTAATAGGGAAAACTATGACACTTCCTTATTCTAGCTAATCGGACGGAACGATGCTCCGGCCGAAATACTGTTTTACGCCTTGATTTCAGGGGGTGAGGAATTTAATTTTTTTCGCCTTGATTTTTACCCCCTAATTGCATCCCCCCTCAAATCAGAGATGTGTCTTGATTTGAGAGGGGTACCCTCGTTTCAGCATACCACCAGCACAAAATCGGTGGTGTCTTGATTTCAGGGGGGTAACCAGCACAAAATCGGTGGTGTCTTGATTTCAGGGGGGGTACACCCCCCTCGTTTCAGCACACCTCCAGCTTACCATAGTACACCCCCAGAAATCAAGACACTTCCCAGATTTGCGGGGGGGGTTCCCCTCGAATCAATTTGAGCGAAAGTGCGCAAAAATGGCAGTCGACAAAAATTTCTCAAAATTTACGCATTTTGATCAATAAGGGCGCAGGGTCCTCAAAATTTGGCCGAAAAGGCCGAAACTTTTAATACCATTCTGTGTATGCCCAGACTAAGCCCAAGAGGCCCAGTTATACAACCGTGGTGCCCGCAATAATAGGGCGCAGCAGTCGGCGTATTGCTCAGTCAAAATGCTCTAGTTCGCAGACTTTTAACAGGTCATTTTTCAGCTTCAGTTTCGGTTCTTATACAATGGATGATATAAATGAATATTGCAATTGGCCTATTATGCTACCAGCGTCCCGCAGGGCATTTTTCTTATCTAGTAAAATGCCCCCAATCTGTTCTCTAGCCCCCAAAATATAGCTGTCGCCCCTTTTAATAAAAATCTGAAGTAAAATTCTTGGTGTTAAAAACCTTAGGGGTCGAATAAGTCGGAAAAACGGAATTTTTCCGTCTAATGATCTGGAGTCCCCCTATCCCCCAAACCTAGGGGGGTCAAAATTGACCGCTCTTTCTAATAGGCTAGGTTACAAGCAGGGGCGGATCCAGGATGAAATTTCGGGGGGGGGGGCGGCGAAATTTTTTTAAATTTTTTAAGTTTTTTAAGTTTCTTTCTTTTTAAGTTTCTTCACGAAGAAAAATTTGCTTGGTCATATTACAAAACCTCTCAGTAGCATAACCAGAAACATTTTTCGGACGGGAAATGGCTTTACAATTTTGTGAGATGGGTAAAAATGCACATCAGAAATCATACATGTAACGGGGTCAAAATTTTGGGGGGGCCTCTCCGGCCAAATTTTGAGTACGTCTATACTCTCCCCCCCACCAGGCCCCAGATCGATAAAAAATACCCTAAATTTTGCAAAAAATTTTAAAAATTTTGCCAAAAAGTGCCAATTTTTCTAAATTTTGGGGACCCTCCCCCCCGGGGCCTCAATTTTGGGGGGGTCCCCCCCCATCCCGCCCCCTCATGCATGTATATATGCCTGCAATTTTAGGATCAAGTGCAGTTGGGGGGGGGAATAGTGGACCTATTTTTTGGAGTAGAGCTCCTTGGGGGAAGCATTTTTTGTAATAGAACCCCTATCCAAAAATTTGGATTTTCTGAGCTATGACCCCTTGAAAATTGCATTTTCAGTGTTTTTGGACGTGAACGTAGGCCAAAGTTCGAAGCCAAAATTGGCTATAATCTTTGTTTTTGGATAGTTTTGAGTGCGTTATGATCTTTTAAGGCATCGTCTAGGCTTAGTTGGCAGGATTTTCTAGGCTAAGCTGGCAGGATTCTTTCTAAAAATTCCGATTTTTTATTGCCTAAGCCTGAGCTTAATCCTAAGCACATGAAAAATTATGAGTAGAAAAAAGTAGAAAATTAGTGGACAAATTGCAAAAAAAAGTAAAAAATCTTTTCTACTTTTTTTCTACTAGTTTTCTACTCTTTTTCTACTTTATACCTTGGCAAGTTTCCACTTTTTTGTAATTTTTGTTCTACTAATTTCTATTTTTTTCCACTTTTTTTCACTTTTTTCTACTTTTTTCTAAATTTTGTGCAAATTTCTACTTTTTTTCAACTTTCAGTTCAAAAATTTTCTACTTTTATTCTACTATTTTTCTACAACTTTTCCACTTTTTTCTACATATTTTTGAAGTTGTACTTTTTGTACTTTTTTTCTACTTTTTTGTTATGACCTTACCTATGTACATACAATCTCTACAGGCAAAAATGTTAATTAAAACACGTTTCATTTCGTTTCATTTCATTAACTTTTCTACATTTTTTCCACTTTTTATCTACTATTTTTCAACAATTTTTGCGAAAAACGCTAGTTAAAACTAGTGGCGTACCCGGGGACGGGGGGGGGCTGGGAGGACATTAGCTTTCACCCTTTCACGATTTTAGCCCCCCTTTTTTGACAACCATGAAAAAAATTTACCGAGACGTCCCCAGTTGGCCAAAATTACACTGAAATTTTCCAAAATTTTCTTTCGAGTGCATCACTACTGTATACAGTACATTGCAAAAATAGTTTCCAATTCGTTACTGGTAACGAACATTCGTTACCAGAAAAAGACGAAGCTTCGTCCAAAAGGACCAAGGTTTGTCCTAAAAGACGAAGCTTGGTCCAAAAAGACGAACGTTTATCCAAAAAGACAAAGCTTCGTCACCAAAAAAAGACGAAGGTTTGTCCAAAATGACCAAGTTTTGTCTTAAAAGACGAAGCTTGGTCCAAAAAGACGAACGTTTGTCCAAAAAGACAAAGCTTCGTTACCAAAAAAAGACGAAGGTTTGTTCAAAAGGACCAGGTTTTGTCTTAAAAGACGAAGCTTGGTCCAGAAAGACGAATGTTTGTCCTAAAAGACGAAGCTTGTTCCAAAAAGACGAACGTTTGTCTAAAAAGACAAAGCTTCGTTACAAAAAAAAAGACGAAGGTTTGTCCAAAAGGACCAAGTTTTGTCTTAAAAGACGAAGCTTGGTCCAAAAAGACGAACGTTTATATATATGCTGCCGTTAGTTTTCGATTCCTGTCGGCAAAATTTCTGATACGTTTCCAGCACTGGCTCTGGCAGTTCCAGACTTTTAAATGACTCTGACACTCTGAAGAAATTTTTTCACTGTTTATAAAAGCGTTTTTCAGCTTTACGCTATTTTGTTATAGCCGCAGCCATATCAAGGGCAATGAGTTGAAGCTGTTTGTAGTAAAAGCCAATGGAGTACTCAGAAAAAAATGTAATTTTTTAAAATTTTCAGACCGTATTTGATAAACTGGAGACGTATCGGAATTTTTTCTCGGCCGGGCTATAAAAACCAAAGGGGGGAAAATACACTTGTTACCCTTGTGTAAAATCTCAGTCGGAAAAAATTTCGGTGGGCGGCAACCGCTCATATCGTTCCCCCCTGGAATTGTCCCTGGTTTACAGTCGACAAAATTCACTATAAAAATCAAAAAAGCTCAAATTTCACTCTTTCCCTCCATATGTCTCTCTCTTTGATGCCGCACTGCAAAGCAAATTGATAAAACGTTGAAATTTTAGAGTTTGAGACACCACTCCAGGTCGATACGCATAAAAAAATCTCAGAATTTAAAAGTTGCAACCGGACCCGGCTTCCGCGCAATCTTCACTTCTTGAAAACACGGATGAAAGTTATTTGAGATATTTGTTTAGAGCCCTAATGTCGTAGTTGAAGGCGACCAGTGCCATAATTAAAATATTTTTACATGAAATCGCGCTTAGGTAGCGCTATAATCACTCTGCGCAATCTTTTCAAAATGATGCAAAAAATGAGTATGTGCGTCTGAGACGACGCAAAATTTTTGAGGAAAAAACACTGCCAACCCTGCTACTGTTTTGACATGCTTCCAACTGAAGTATTTAAAACCAAAACCAACCCAGGGTAGTTTTCGGCTAGGAAGCATAGGGTTTTTTCACATAAAATCAATTGAGTTCTTTAGGCAGCTCTATGCAAAAGCTCATCCTGAAACACTTACAAAATTCAATCAAGTTTAAACTTAAATTGAAGTTTTAATGACACAAAGCGTAAGTAGAAAAGAGTGATACATAGCAGTAGCAAAATATATTTATAGACAGACAAACAAACAGACAGAAGTATACTTCTCACGCGATTAAAACATTCAGAAACAAAACAGAAGCGTTTAATGCTCAAGCTCAATGTACTAGTAGCCAGAAACAAAACAAACAAAAAAAACGTGGTTAGTGCCCAAAACACTGCTACGTTTTTCAGTAACAAGGGTGCTACACCATCTATACCTCGTGAAATTTTGTTTGGGAGCTTTTTTATGGCTTCCAAAACTTTTTCATTAGAACTTAACAAAGTTTCAACGCGCGCAGTTGTTCGAGTCAAAAAGTGTGGCAACCTCCCATCGTCATTTGTGAATACAGACGAGAACTGAGCATTCAGTAGCAAAGCTTCGTCGGCGTTACTATACGCAATCTTGCAATCTGCTCGCAACGGCGGAATGCTATTTCCAGAAGCGAATTTTGAGTTTATATATTTATATAAAGTTGTGAAATTTTTCGAATTCAGAATTCTATTTTCTGTTCTTAAAGTATCGCCACAAATTAGGTGCTTGTTGCATTTAGCGGCCGCTCAATATTTCAACAAATCACAATTGAATTTAGTCTTTTTGTACACACGCCATAATTTAGACTTTTTGGTCCACGATTTTTTGGTTTCTGAACTCCAGTTATACGATCAATTATGGCGAATATATTTTCTTGGCACAAAAATTGATATGGCGTATTGAGGAATGTTACTAAAGATTTCCCACATTTCATCTGAGCTACTTGAAGCAAGAAACAAGTTTATCCAGTCAATACTATACACATATAGTATTGACGCACGATACATCAATATTCGTGATTAATTGTGTATCTGAGGTACAAATAAGATCCAAAACGTTACTGTTTCTGGTAGGACTCTCAACTTTTTTGTACAATTCTTAACTCACAGAAAACATGGTGATACTGCATTTCGATGAAGCTAAGCCGATTATTACCAGGACTATACAAATTGGGTAGATTAAAGTCACCGATAACTATGAGATCACCGTGAAAACTGTGAGATCGTAACTGGTCAAAAAATTGAGCGTCCACCGTTTCAGTACACAAGGAGGATCAATATGCGAGACAAAATTTTACAAACACAGCATTAACCGTTACCCACAGCTATAGAGTCTCTAAGTATTCTTCAAGAGAACTGCTAGAGATCATCTGAGAGTTATAATTTTTGTGAATCATGGCCACCACTCCCCCAAACGGTCAGCTCTAAATATGTTGTATTCCGATTTAAATGGGAATAATGTGTCTTCGAACTGCGGACTGAGTCCCGATTCGGAGATTAAAATTAAACAGTAATACACATTCTCCGAAGCAATTTTTTTGTGATATTTCAAAGTTAGCACGTTCGCAGCAGTGTCACCCACCGTTGGGTGACAAAATACCTGACAGAAAGAATAAAAATTCTTCACTATGCGTGGTAGAAATTGGCCAAATTGTTGCACTATGCGCACTAGCGGACCCATAAAAACGTGTTTACTACAGCAAATAGCAAGTATAACTGGTACAGAAAACAAATTGCTAGTAGAGTTAAAGCTGGCATGTAATTTCTATTATCTCATTCAGAAGTTAGTTGTTGTCCCCGTGACTGCTGTTGAAGCATTTCAAGCACAAAGTAGGTTGATTTGAACAGTCGGCAGAATAGGTTTTGACTGTAGCTGCGGTTTTGCGGGCTGTCGGGCGATCCGTTTGCTGGCAAATTCGGCTATAGCACTCGGAAAATTGTCGCCGAACTTGTTTTGCCGGTCCTAAAACAACAATAAAACGTTTATCAAATTTTAGCCTTTTTCAAAACATGTATCTTTTGCACTAAATTTGTTTCGATTACTACTTTGACAACAAAGCATAAGTATCAATAAAGTAGCTATTACCTTCACGAGTTTGCAAGCGATGTTTTCCACTGCCACGACCTTCTTCCAGGTTTGGCGCGGCTCGACCAGGTGGTAAGCGTTGGCGTTCCTGTTTCGTCAACAATCGGAACACAAGATCTTCTCGAAATGTCAGCATGTCCACGGTTCGACGGTTTCGAGGATATGCGTTGTTCATCAGAAACAAAGCGTTGACAATACTGATTCCACATATCATTTCAGTGGCCACTTTCCGATACCATTTCAGAGATCGACGCAACGACGCATAATAAGCATTCATTTGGTCCGATAAGTCAACGCCTTTTTTTGTTTCGTTGTAGTCTAAAACTGTTTTGGTTTCTTTATACGAGCTCCATCTCGGGGAACAGCGTATTCCACCAAAGAGTCGTCATGATCAGGGCAAGTTGTAATCATCAGCACGTCTCTTCGGTCCTTCCATTTCAATACCTTTATGCCTTGATTATTTTGACTGCTAACATATTCTCCACGACGAAGCTTCTTTTTGACAATATCTTTCGGATTCCCTGAGCGGTTGGAACGCAATTTGTCACAAACATAAAGGTCACGGTGAAGAAGCTGCTGAGCCAAACCAACACTATTGTAGAAATTATCCTGGTACACAATACAACCACAGTCCAGCAAATACTGGCTCAGAGAAAGGACGACTTGGCTGGAGTGTGGAGTGGTCACATCGGCATCTCCAAATCCATCACCTTTCCTAGTGTAAACAATCAGGTTCCAAGTGTATCCAGAAGGATTGCATAATTTATAAAGCTTCACACCATATTTGTGGCGTTTCCCAGGAATATACTGACGAAACACCAAACGACCACGCCAGGGAATCATGGACTCATCGATCACGCAATTTCGACCAATCAGATACACAGATCGGCAGCGGTCGCTGAAAGCTGCCAGTAAGCCTCTGATCTTGCTCAGGCGTGTTCCATCAGGATTTTTGTTGTCTGCAAAGTGCCAGAAACGAAACAATAATTCAAATCAAAGTCGAGTCATTGCGGTTTTGATCAGACAATTGCCATATAGTTGGCTTTCACTCCAGTAATAGTCCAGTTTTGGTAGTTTTACAATTCCCATGGCAATGATAACTCCCACAAAAGTTTCCATTTCTTCCGGCGTCGAAGGAACCCAGTTTTTCACCGAAGAACCCCTGCGGATTGTATTATTGGCAAAATACTGGTCTGCAAACCGATTTGTTTCAACTGCCATCAATTCAATGATGTCATCGGTGATAAACATCTTCTAGAAGTCATAAGCAGTGCGGACGCCACCATAGCCACTGCCGTAGATTGCTAGTTTAAATCCAGATTGATTTGTAAATTGTATGAAATGGTCATTGGCCTCAATTCGATTCCATTCGCCTGCCTGCGTAACACTTTCATCAGGTTCCTCGTCTTCATTGGCGTCTTGAGCGTCATCATCGGAATCAGGAGCATTGCTATATTCATCACCACTTGGTGCACTAGAATCGCCCAATTCACTAGGTTCATAATCCATGTTTTCATCGTCTGATG
>JASANF010013333.1:0-18258 GCA_030248245.1 Trissonchulus sp. WLG1_4
GGTTACTGATTATATTATATACCTTTGAGTTTGTCACTAAAGAGCCGCTACATGAAGATACATACAACCAAGCTTTTTTGTGCAGATTTTATGCTTTTTTTACAAATATTTGTAGTCAATCCAGAACTTTCGAAAATAAATCTGTGGAGCAAATCAGCGTTCCCGCAAAAAAAACTTCATTTCAGAAAACCAAAAACCAAAAATTCTAATCGGTCAGCCTGAACAAATACATCGCTTGCAACGTGGAAAAAAAACGAGACGCTACGAAACTTTAATCAAGTCTGTCTTTGTTCATATCTCTTGTGCATAAAAAGTGCATTGAAACTCAAATAAGTTCTATTGGATTCCAGACAGCCATTTTTTAGGAGTCAAGATGAAAGTCGCGATCGTTCTTTTCCTGCTAATTGATTCAAACGAAACTCATCAGTCCTACGAATGAAAGCTTGAAAGGAACGTGAAAAAAAGCAAGAAATAATATTATGGAAGAACATCACATCAAGTATCATTGAACACAAAAAAGCATCCAGTCTCCGTTTTTAATTTATTCGAACAATACACCAATACTTATTAAGTGTTCTTTCGGACCGCAAGTGCATAGGTATATATTCGCACACCCTTAACGTTCACATTGTATGTTTGTTGGCTTCTGTTTGAGTTTTTTTGTTCCCTCGCGGACTCGTACTTCTTGAACTGTCAAGGACAGCCTGAATTCTATAGCAACAATACAATGGCCTTGAGGGGCGGTAAAAAAGTTGTATACCTGGTGAATACCAGTACTGCTGCTGGGCATATGATAGCCAATGACAGCCGTGATGGTGATGCAGAGACTAGGCAGACAGAGATTGCAGATGTAGAAGAAGGGCTTGCGACGGATGTGGAAGTGGTAGGAGAGGATGGGGAAGTCGCCGTAGTTGTAGTACTGCACCTTGCGGCTCACATTCATGGCAATCAGGTCCCATTCTTCGTTGGGCAGGAACACGGACAGGTCGATAGTATTGTTGTGCGGGAAAAGGTCCATTTGTCTAGAACAACACTAAGGCACATTTACGCATTACCAAATACCAACCGACTGGACTAAATTTTGTAAAAGCAAGAATACATAATGGAAACAGTATAAGAGTATGACAATCTTTCTATTGGCCAGCTCGGCAGCACTGTAGATTACACTACATAGCGTTGCACAAAAACCCCCGAAATGGAACCTTTCCCAATTAGTACTAGGGCTCGAACAAGTCCTGCAAGGTACCCATTACCCAAAAAGGCCCTGCAAGTCTCAGCATGCCAAAACTGGCACCTACACAGATGGGACTCGTCTCCTAGTCGCCTACCCAAAGGAGACCCAAAGCGTTTTTGCATTTTTACATAACAGATGGAGAGGCTGACACTTTAACGTATTTTATTTACTTCTGAAGCTGTTTCGAAATGTTCATTACATTATGTAAGACCTGCCCTGCTAAAGTACATGATAATTAAACCAATGAACTCTGATTACTTGTCGTCCAAATACCAGTTGGCCAATTCCAGGGTGCAGTCCTGTTCATCGAAAGGAAAGTACTTCACGTTAATGTTGCACGGAAAACTGTACGCGAAATACAGACCCGTCAAAATCTTGCCGTCATGATTCACTTTCAAATAACAGTCAGAGCACAGTTTCGTATGAGATTGGTCATCTTCTTTGCTAAAAAAAGTTTAAAAAGAATAAAAAAACATTTTAATGACAAAATATAGATGGGAATTAAAAAAACATTGCACTATGATTTGTCAAAATAAGGTAATTCTGATACCATATTTGATGTTTAAATTACTAATAATTATTGTGTTCGATACCTACTTGTTATCACTGTTATTTTCAGAAACTTCGTTTGCAACCAAACCATATACTTCCATATACTCATGAAAAATATTTACTTACGAATAATTATTTAAGTCTTATTTTCGAATAAAAGAGAGTTCGTCAGAAAATATTGTGCCAGATAAGGAAGATTCACAATTAACAAATACATAGATACCTGTAAAAAATGTCAAAATACGGAACCCAAATGCTTTTAACAGGAAGAAAAACGTGGGTTATGTTGGCGAATTCGCTGGGTGTCCATTTCAGGTACTGGTCATTCCAGCGCTGAAAGTAAACTTTTTGTCAAGGAAAGAAAGAAAATTTTTACTATGCACCAACAGCGTTGCTATGATCCATAGTGGATTCGAACCACTCATCCCTGGATCTGAAGACCAGCGCTCTCGGCTCTACCATATGAACCACTGGCCCAGTGATAAGTTGACATTATTTCTCTTAGGACCCCAACGGGCCTGTCCTTGTAACCGTAATAAAAAGAAACACGCCAGGTATTATACTTTCAAATATGTTATAGCCTACATGTAATAAAATTGGCTGAAAAAAATTCTTGATCTTTTTTGGTTGGAATAAAATAATCACTGTATTTCTATTGTAAATAAGTGTGGGTTATAGCACGATGTAGAGTGCAATCAGTAATTTATACGCACTGTTACGTGAAGCTCCAAGTACATGAACGAGTGCGAGCAGCGCACGAGTGCAAATGATTGCTGAGTGCACGCTACAAAGTATTATAATGTACATATGTTATAACTGTTTTGAAACGACAGTGCAATAACTAAGATGCACGCCTACACCAGTGCAATAACTAAAATATACGGCACGCTGTGAATCTAGCAGCGTGCACTTAGTTATTGTCGTTAGTTGCACTGTTATTTCAAGACAGGTATGATATAACACATGTTATAAATCAGTCAATAACATCAGCATACCAGGTCGATCCATCCACTGATTTTAATGGCACTTTTGGCTTCTTTCTAGAATGAAACAATTCAGCTATAGTTTTATGTAGCTTAAGTACATATGTACCTTTATAAGAGTAGGAAGTTGCTTTTGTTATAATTATCTTTTCAGTTTCCAATTCTAAATCAACCTATATTGACTAACCACATAAAAAATTAGTACATAATGGCCATTGGCCACTATAAGTACTTTAGAAAATCCGTGTCGACCCGGCTTATATATGTACAAACTATTTTAAGAATAGAAAGTCGCTTTCCAACAATATTTTTGCAATTTCAAATTCTAAATCACTAAAACGTTAACCAACCACATAAAGGATATCGTATGGCCACATATAAAGTGTGACGTTCACAGGTTTGTCTTTTCTGCGGATCGGAACCCGGCCTTTGTCGTAATTTTTCAATAACTTCGATCGTAGACTTTCATAGGTTAGCATATCTTCTAGAATACAACACATATTAAATCTTATAAATGTGTTTTTTGTTTACTGTATATATTGTTTATTTGAGCATGAAGTGTCGGTTGTGACTTGCATTGCATAACAGTGATTTACTTTAGATTACTTTCAGAAAATGGTTAGAATGGTATGCAAGCAGTGAATTATGTGTATGTATTTTTTTATTAATTCAACATTGCATTAAGTACGTAGCAAATGGTGCAGGCAAAATAAAAAAAAGCAAAAAATAAAACACACATCGGCGACACACAATTAAATTTGGTAAAAAAGGGAAGGACAAGGGAAAATTAATTAAAAAAAAGTGAAATTGTAAAAAAACTAATGGAATCCAGGAGAGCTAACTTCGGTTTTGCTTGGTCATAAATTGTCTAAACATTTTCGGAACTTTTTAAAATCATTAAAAATATACCAGAAAGTTGGACTGATGCTTTAATAATTTACAAAACTTTGCACGAGCTCAGCTTGAGATCTAGGCGGTACACAAAAATTAGATTATATTAAGAAGGAATGCAATCTAAAGACAGTCTATAATGTGAGTGAACGGGAGTTTTTATATCGCCAAATCAGCGTTCTATAATCACAGATGCACAGAAGCAATCGGTCGGGGACATGGGTGGGTGATTCCTGAATTTGTTTTTTTTCTAGCGAGAGCCGTATTTTCGCAATTTTTTGACTTCAACTCAGTCTTGAGGTCCTTTTCGGCGGTAGCCGGAAAATTTTAGCAATTTTTTATGTTAACTCCCTTTTGGGACACTTTTTTAGCCACTTTTTGCAGAGTGGTAGTTTGGTGGTGAGAGTGTGTGCCTACCGTACAAAAAATGGAAAGCAGCGAACCTCCATGAGGGATTACACACCCCTCCCTACCCCCCATGTGCTTCATTATCTAAGGAAACGGAAGACAGTTTTTGGCATGCTAAAGCAACTACGTCTAATGCGATTTCAGCCGTGACGCACCGTCAGTTTTATACATTTCGAGTTCGGACACCGACAAGGCAGACATCTCTGAAACCAAAACAACAAAAAAACAAACAAAATAACTAACCATTGTTTAAGCCCTTATGGGAAATTTTAGTATATATACAGCCGTCAGCCAATTGATAAACAGTCGGACAAAAAATCGAGACCTCAGACAAAAGTTAGTGATTTGCGTAACTGCCTGTTGTACTGTGATACCTAGCTGAAATTAAATAGTTAAATAGCGGGCTGCTTTATAGCCAGACTAAACAGACTTTACTATTATATACTACTGGTAAGCCTTATTTAGGTGAAGGCTGCTATTTAGTTTTTGTCCGGTGACAGCCTGTTGTTTAAGAATGGATTTGGTTTGACTGAAAGTATATAAATAGCTGACTTCTTTTATGTACATAGTTTGGTCCATTTAGTCCTAAATGTCAATCCTAAACCCAAGACCCAAAATAAGTCCACTCCGTTTAATTTGTAATTTGGTATAAAAACAATGAACCCATGGGTCAAGTTTTCAAGATTAGAAATTTTTCAGCCTAAAGTTTAGGGCCTATTATAAGCATTATTTATTAATTTCACCGGTATAAACAATTTTCAATAAAAGTGGTAGCCTACGTTTATAGACAAGCCAGGAATTATACATACTAATTTCAAATGGGTCCTAACCAATTTTCTTTTAAAACTTTCAGTGACAAAGGACAAACACAAATACAGTAGGAAGGACTCATTCGAACTTAAATTCACACAAAGCTTGGTTATGCTCGCATGCCCTTCACAGTTTACGTTAAGGATACGGGGCTTCATATGTTAGCATGACGTACAGTAACGACAAAAATTACTTGCAACAGAATCTGGAAGCGGAGTCGGAGTCACTTGATTCCAGCCAGAGTCGAAGAATATATAACCATGTACTTTGACTCCGAAATCAAGTGACTCCGACTCCACGTTGACTCCGGAGTCTGTAGAAAGTAATTTTGTTCGGTACTGTATAAGTGTATTCCGTAATATACCTTATACGCACTGTTACATGAATTTCCAAGTGACTTTATGAAAGTAACGTTGACGCATTGACGGCAGTTGGTTTTTCAGTAGGTATCGAATTTTGAATTTTAAAGAACATTGAACAAAATAGGTAACAGGTGTTTCTTGCGCCAATAGCACTGTAGATCTACATAACGAGAAGTTTAAACTTCTACTTTCAGAGAACTACATGCAATGCAGTGACGAATCAACAATGGTCATGTGTGCTCGCAATTCGATACTTACTGACAGCCACATGTCCATTCAGCCGGCAGAATTTACAAATAATCACGCCACTATTAGCGTATCAGGTCAGATTATGGCATGATTAGTTTGTAAATTTGCTGGCTGAACGGACATATGGCTGTAAGTATGAACTGACCCTAAAATTATTTTAATACATACATTCTAGACAGGCTTCTTTAGAAAATTCACATAAAGCCAGCAAAACTACATCGCACTGACATCGTTAATTAATGACCAAATATCATAGGCTGTTTTACTGTCACGTGACAACTGACAACCAGTGATTGGCGGTACGAAAGCGTGAAAGCATCACCACAAATGTTATAAATCGTTCTGAGGGCCTTATCCAAAACTGGATTTAGCTGATTAAACTTATTTGGTTAATAACACTGCATCAGTTAAACTAAACAAAATTTACAACGGAAACGCTAAGGGTGGATTTCACAAAGGTGGTTTTACTAAACCATGGTTTTACGTACGTTTTTATATGCTTTGCACATAATTTCGTTACGAAATATCGCCTGATTCGTTACAAATTTCCTAAATTTTCTTAAACCATGGTTTTTGGCTCAGCTGAAATTTCAGCAAAATGGAGATCTGCTATGCAGGCGATCAATGAATTTATATGCAAATCATATAAAAACGTATAAAAACGTTTACCTACGTAAAACCATGTTTAGTAAAACCACCTTTGTGAAATCCACCCTAAAGTTTTTAAAAAGGTTGATGAAACAGTTAAAATTATGCGTTAAAAGTCCAATAAACATACATCTATGAAGCACATCCAATTTAGGCTATGACCCTAAAGCCTGTTTCACACGATGGGGAAAAACGTGGGGAATCCCCACGTGGGGCGCCCCATGTGACACCCCAAGGGGTGCCCCGCGGGGTACCATGTGGCATCGTGTGACACCCTATGGGGTGCCCCGCAGGGTACCATGTGGCATCGTATGACACCCCATGGGGTGCCCCGAGGGGCACCATGTGGCACCGTGTGGTGTCCCCCGGGGATTCCCCTGGGGTAACGTATTCACACGATGGGGCATGAACGCGCGGGAGTTTGAATTTTTAGGCGCGTAAACAGTCAAAATACTAAGTATTTACGAAGGTATTACATTGAATTTTGACATATGTGATATGTGTTATACCGCGAACCACGGGGCTCTTGGAGTTTGGGCCGAAAAGGCGAGGGCCAGAGGGCAGAATTGACCGTGCGCCCGAGCCCAAGTGGAACGCGCTATAACGGTGAAGGCCGGGGCAAAGTGCCCTAAATCACTCAGAAACTGCCCTAAACAGGTCCGGGGCACACACACGAATTCCCCAACAAATAGCCACAAAGCCCTCTAAGGGCTGCTACAGTCAAAAGGCCCTAGGCAGCCCTAAGGAGGCAATTTATAGGTTCAGAATTTCATTTTAAAATGAAACTTTTTATTTATTATAAAAATCAACAAATAATTATAACAAGAGGAAATAACAAAAACCTAGCTCAAAACATCAATCTAACTTAGGGGACCTAGCCCTAGAACTCACTGGCGCGCACACCTACCTACCTATCCCCTGTTCAGAGCGTGAGCGCGCCTCCCCCCTTCTTCTTGAAAATCTGTGACTGCCGTGAGCCAGTCACACAAGAGTAGAATATATAATTTTGCAAAGCGGCCAGTTTGAACTCAGGCTACGTCCCCCTTTCCGCAACAGCGCTCAAAATACAAAACAAATTAAAATAATGATTTTGAATATTAAATTTAGATACTATTATTAACGTGAAAAGTATAATTTATAAAAGTTTGTATAAAAGTCTATTCACACGACACGTCATTGCTCAAAAACGTGTAAGCCTACAATTTAGGTATATTAAAGCGCTGGCAGCCTTTCTATTGTTATAAAAACTATGGAGCAGAAAACGGAGCGCTTATTCATGCGCAAATGCCGCCAATTTGAAAAGTACGTAGAATACGTAACATGACGAACTGTGACGTGTGAATAGATGCATTTAAACGCGGTTTTAGACTAATTTCGACATTCTCTTGTTGCGGAAAAGTCTACCCCAAGTAGGGGGTAGCCCTAGTGATACAACATATGTGCCTTGGGCATAAATTACATGTAAGAATTTATAAAAATTATTTAAATTTTGTAGCTTACTTAAATATAATTCATGAGCTACGTATTCGTAAAAGCCGTAATAGACTAACCAAATGTGAAAGAATTAACTCAAATGATTGAGTTTAAGCCCTAAAATTGTCCTTGAAGCATTTGTATAAAGTCACGTGATCATCAACAGTGCTCACTAATTGGCTGTCGCATGTGGTGCCACATGGAAAAACGCACGGCGAGCGATACTGATTTTCCCCACGTGGGGCACCCCACGGGGTGTCACACGATGCCACATGGTGCCACATGGTGCCCCTCGGGGCACCCCATGGGGTCTCACACGATGCCACATGGTGCCCCTCGGGGCACCCCATGTGGTGTCACATGATGTCACATGGTGCCCCTCGGGGCACCCCGAGGGGCATCATGTTGCACCATGTGGCACCCCACGCGTTTTCCCCATCGTGTGAAACAGGCTTAACGTTCACCTCTCAGGCAGAATTAAGAAATAACAAACGAGGGGATAGGTAATTTCTGCCACACAAATGAGAAGTGTAAATTACAAAGCGAAAATGTAACTGTAGCCTATGTAGATGGTTAAGGTTGCGCTTATTAATGTTTAATATTTAATATTTATCTTAATATTTTTTGATTGCTATATATTTCTTATTTCTTATTTCTTATTTCTGCCAAGCTTGAACCAGAGACTTTTAATGAGTGCAGCTTGATTGGTTTTGTACCTGAAACCCCGTCGGGTCGAACCAACCCCTCGGCCGTGTGCAGAGTTTCGCTAGGTGTCGCTATGATCAGCAAACAAAGGCATATTGTCAGCACCCCGTTGAAAGTCCGCTTACAAATGGTCACTATTAGCATTGTCACCAATACCATGGCTCTGAAATACAATTTAATATTATAATTTCAATGGTTTTCTTTGAACAACAAATTAAAAAGCAATCTAGCGTCTTTTCCGTTGTTACTCCTTAGTTGGAAATTTTGGAATTTTGCCAATGAACTCCTTTTAGCATTAAGAGTTTGAAAAACTAATTTTTAAAAAATCTTAAATTTCAGAAAAAGTGATTAAAAAATCAAGGAATTGAAGATGAATTTTCATAACAAATTTTTACATCCAAAAAATCTGTTCACAGGAAACTCCTTGGCTCCATGCAACTGATGGTGGCAGAAAATACGCATTTTGGAAAATTATATAAATTATGTATGTATAATTTTATAATATGTATAAATTTTTCATGTGTGCAACGAAGCTTCTTGAAACAAATTTTCGGAATTCAGACTGCTAAAAACTGAAAAGTCTGTAAAAAACCTCAATTTTTAACTCTGTATACAATTTTGTAAACTATTTAGGTATTTGAAATAGGTATTTTTTATTAAGTTTAAAGTCGAGGTAGCCTATTAGTACCAAAACTGCAAAAATAGGGTCACTAAATTCAAAACTGGGAGAGTAGGTAACGGAAAAGACCCTAAATCTATAGGTATAGGTATAGGTATGTATATACATTCTAACTTCTATTAAGTCCTACTGGTCTGTGCATTCATCATTGATTTAATTGAACAGAATAATGAAAAGTGGTCGACCATTTAGTGCAAGTTAAAGCACGATGTAGCGTGACCTCAGTGACTTATACGCAGTGTAACGTGAAGCGTCAAGTGCATGAACGAGTGAGCGCAGCGCACGATTTTATGCACACGGGCTTCACGTGTAAGTGCGAAGTAGTCCACACTACTTATGTTATATCTGTTTTGAAATATACAGTGCAATAAGTCAATAACTAAGATGCACGCCTACAGCAGTGCAATAACTAGATTCTAGATGCACGCTGTGAATCTAGCAGCGTGCACTTAGTTATGGATGTTAGTTATTGCACTGTTTTTTTCAAGACAGGTATGATAACTGGTGTTATTAACACATTTACACTTATTACACTTATTTTATGATTCTCTTTGTTTGGGGCCTTTGCAGAGGATGTTTTGAACAAAAATTTTCAAAGATAACTACTATGCTATGAAAACGAAATGAAAATGATTTACTGAAAGTGACATGCATACTATCCCACAATTGGGACTTTATATGCTAAACTGTTACATAACAAAAATAAGTCATACGGCAACAGTTGTGATCAGAATAAACACTTGCTCAACAGAAAATAAAAGTGAAATAAGCAAAAATAGGCACGCTGGCACAAACTTAACTGACATAATTTACATGCTTGGTATTATGTATTACATCTGAATAAAATGTTGCAATTCAATAGTTTCTCGTACAAAAAAACCCAGAAATCTGTTGCAGACAACTATACAGTTATGAGTAACTGGAAAATGTTGTGGAAAGAAAACGAAAAAAAGTTTTTCAAATGTACTAAAGAGCTAAATATCGTGATCCTAGTTTAGACCAAGAAACAAGCTATTCAAGAAACAGGAATCAATCAAAGTCCGCTTAGTTAATGGTTTTTCTTGCAAACTTTTTCGGTTGAAATAAAGTCACCAGGACTTTTAAGTTAAAAAATTAGATTTCAGGATTTTTAGAGTATTAAACTGAAAAAGTTTTGTCTGTCATGTAAACAAGGTTACGAAACTTTTATAGGCAAAACTGACCTGAAGTGAACTAATAGACTGAAGGGAAAAACATAAAACGAAACCATACATGTACATAGTTTGGGGGATGGGGGAACTTCCCAAAATTCGGTCCCCGGGGAGGGAAGGGGGTCCCGCCGCGAGTAAAAGACACGGGACTGTCCCAGCGTGCGAAAATTCCCGTCCAAAAAATGACCAAATTGCAATTTTTTATGAAAATTAAGCTATTTTCAAAAAAATTTTGGCCAAAAACTATCGAAATCGGTAATTTTTGGTCAAAAATAGGTTGAGAATTGTCCTTTTTGGTTAAAAAATGTAAAAATTGCGTCGTTTTGGGTAATTAGTAATAAGTAACCTGTATGTAAGTATGTAAACCTAAAACTTCTGCCTTAAACATGCTAAAGTTACAAAAACGGAGTAAAAAAGAAAAATTAGTAAAAATAGCGACAAAAATATTCACAGTTGTTTGAACAGTCGGCCAGAAATTAATAATAAAGCATATTTTTATAAATTATCATATATTAGCAAATATATATATATATATATATATATATATATATATATATATATATATATATATATATATATATATATATATATATATATATATATATATATATATATATATATATATATATATATATATATATATATATATATATATATATATATATATATATATATATATATATATATATATATATATATAGGCTATATATATATATTAAAAATCATTATAAATTTTCATATATTAGCAAATAAAGCATCTTTTTAAAGCACATTCTTACCAAAACGTAGAGGGCACTATTTCCTTTAAATACTATCCTGGGTTTAAAAAGAAGAACGCAAAATTGGCTCTTTGGCTCGTAATTCTATTTCTTGAACTTTTTTCGCCATGACTTGGTAGTCCGTTCAGCTGAGAAAATTATCGGCTCCTCCTTCGAGTCTCCACAAAGCGCAATTATGGAGTTCCAAAGAAGTTCTGAGGTGAAAAAAAGTTAGGAAACAGAATTAAACTTGAAAAAAGCTTTAGAATAGTTTAGTGTTCCGTGCTACACAAACTATTTTTTATTCTGGGTGAGATTGTTGACAATTTTTTAGCTTCAATAACTTTTAAAGCGAATCATTCACAAAATATGGTCGCAAGCAGTTGTTAAGCGTCTCCTGTGCGTTTTCAGGATCTCTAATTACTTTTTTGGCTGTCAATTTTTATCTGTAATTAACACTGTAAGTACAAATGCTTGAGTTAAAGCAACTATGTCAATTCGTCTACTCAAAATCCCAAAATTGCAAGAAAGTTTACCTACTACTGAATCGAACCCGTGTTGTTCGACAAATTGTCAGTTCAGTTAATTAACAGTCATCTGCCAGTCAACATTGACAGTCAACTTATAGACCGTACCGTTTAAACCATATACATATTGGGAAAACCCAATATGGAAATAATGGAAGATAAGGAGGCGCCGGGAATCGATCCCTGTCCACTCGCGTCGACGTCGACGTCCAATAATGCTAACCACTACACCACCGGAGGCGTAGCCAGGATTTTGAAAAGAGGGGGGGTCGCACCTTGTCCACTTTTTTACTTACTCAGTGATAGCAGTTTTGAAGTTGAAGTGAAGTGTTTAGCGATTTTAGTACGTACACGCGCATTGTATATAAACGCAAGACCACTGAGCCATAGGTTGCAGGGGTCTGGACCTGGAGGCGGCAGCCCTCAGAAAAAATGGAGATTTTTTCCTGCTGCGCCACAGCGCAGCAGGCTTCTTTAGAATGGGTCTGTCGGTTGATAACGTGTGTTTTGGAAGGTTTTGTGTGTGCGGTTGTGTACGTTTTGACTCATGTGATTGTGCGTGGGTATGTGAACGTGAGTGTGTGTACCAAATGTGTCTGTGCTGCTGCTGTGCTGGTATATGTGGTTGACTGCATTTATTTTCTGCTGTACATATGTACATACATACGTATCTGGGTTTGCTGTTGGTAGACTTTACGAACTATGTTCGACTAAAGAATAGTAATCAGACTTGCATTTTTTATCTCAAATTGTTAACAAAGTACATGTCACACATTGTTCACATTTTAGTACTCACTACTTACTACTATCTCACAGTTTCACACAATATACAAGGACCGCTCAAGCTTAGCTTAACGGTATACTAAACAGCGGACATTTAGAAAACCAAATCTCACACACACCTGTGGATGCGAAAATAGATGCATACAATTTCGGTCATTCTGTCTGTTATGATTGTTTGCAGCGCAGCAGGTTTTTCAGGTCACGGAGTGATAATATAAGTTTGATACCTATGTCCACGCCCATTTTGCATTGAGCTTTGCTTGTTCAATGTTTAGGCCGAATTTGGACCACTGGATACGTATCAGAAAGAAAAATTTAAACAAAAGATGGGAACGTCTGAAGTCACTTCAGACAGTGTATTACACAAGTAAATGCAGCATAATCTTACTCTTGTAGACATGCATAGGCTTTGACAAAAGATAATAACAAAGAATAGTATAAAATGCGCTATTAACCAAACTCGTATAACTATCGTAACAAACTTTTAATAATCGAAACTACACAACAAAGTCACAGATATAGCTACTCATCAGCTGTTCTTGAGTTCAACGCACATATCGCTCAGTTTATCAATAGTCATTTGTCACAATCCTCCCCAACGCGACTGGACACTAATATATACATCTACACCTGTTAAGGTTCACCTTTTGACCGCTGACAAGCTCTACAACTTGGTCTGAAATTTGCCTTTTTACTGTTTGACGGCTAGAAAAGCGAGGTCCCAGACTACTTGGATTAGCGTATTTTACATGCACGAATCGAGGACTCTTTGTCGTAACAATAGGTTCCTGATGCTGCTTTTCTGGCCACACAAGATGAGTAGGTGTACTGAAAAATAGGTCAAAAGCTTTGCTTGTCCGATTAATGTTAAATAATGCCGGATTTAGTTGCTTAACCCAATTTTTAGTGTTCATGTCTTTCAGAGCAGCCCGAATTCGGTCTTTTAAAGTTCGATGACTTCTTTCTAGCCGTGAATTTCCTTGGGGATAATATGGTGTACTGTGAATCAATTTTATGCCATATTTCGCCATTAAGCAAGAAAATGTTACGGAAGTAAATTGCGTACCGTTGTCAGTCAGAACAGTTCTTGGTGGGCCGTATTTCTGGACCCAGCTCTGCTCAAAAGCTTCTGCAATTGTTTGACCAGAAATATTTGTCAAAGCAACTGCTTCCAAAAAACCAGTACCGTGATCTAGCAACGTAAGCAAGTATCGATATCCACCGGTTGTTACAGGTAAGGGTCCTACTATGTCTACGGCAACGAATTCGCGAGGTTGCACATCGTTGGTCGTCGGTAGTTTACCTGCTGATTTCATGTGCGAAGAATATGAGCTCGTTTCGTTACAGGTTAGGCAATTGTCCTGGAAGTCACGCAAAATTTTTCTCATTTTTGGAAACCAGTGACCATCAGCCAGAAGGGACTTTCGAGTTCGCGTGACTGAAAAATGGCCCGCTTCATGATACTTTTTTACCAATGGCAAAATATCTTCCTGATTAACTTCTGCCAGCTTGGTTTCCGGAACAAAAGGAGTATCATGAGGGTTCAAGCAGGAAAACGCTTCATTCTTCGAATCAAATTTAACTGCATTTGGGTAAACGGTTTTCCGGCTCAGTTGATCAGCAATCACATTTTCTGATCCGGGTATGTAGCGTATTTCAAAATCAAATTCTTGCAGAATGTTCTGATATCGAGCATGACGCAGACACCCTGGCTGTTTCAGTTTGATCATAGATATCAGCGGTCTATGATCAGTATAGACAGTACATTGGTGGCCAAATAAGTGATGTCGAAACTTTTTAAAACCTGTTACTAAAGCTAGGTATTCCCGATCGGTTCCTGAATATGACTTTTCAGCAGAATTAAGCAGACGGCTATAAAAATAAACAGGCCTGCCGTTTTGAAACAATGCTGCGCCCACGGCAAAGTCTGAAGCATCAGTATACAGTTCGAAGGGTTGCGAATAATCGGGGTGAAAAAGGAGACAACTATTTGAAACATTTGCTTTAATAGTGTCAAATGCACTCTGGCATTCGTCGTTCCACATAAATTTCTTTGACTTCGACGACTTTAAAGCAAATATCGGCGCCATTATTGTAGCAAAGTGAGGAACAAACTTGGCAAGGTAATTTGCGAAACCAACGTACGAATCAAGTTCTTTTCGCGATGTAGGAGGAGATAATGCCATCAAATGCTCAATTTTTGAAGGGTCGGGTTTGAGCCCTTCGCGGGTCACTAGGTGGCCCAAGTACAAGACTTCTTGAGCAGCAAATGTACACTTGCTTAGCTGAATTTTCAGATCATTTTCGCGCAACTTCCAAAAAACTGCTTCTACATCTTCCAAGTGCTTTTGCCAAGACTCTGATGCCACAATGATATCGTCAATGTATGGAATCACACCACGCATTTTCATATCAGCAAAAATTTGGTTCATAGTCCGTTGAAAGGTTGCTGGGGCGTTGCACAGCCCAAATGGCATAACGTTGAACTCATACACACCGTCATCTGTTGCAAAGGCTGTCTTACATTTGTCTTTTTCGTCAATTTCGATCTGCCAATAGCCGCTTGCAAGATCCAAAGTTGTGTAAAACTGTGCATTGGCAGCGTAAGTTAAAACATCTTCTATAATAGGAATTGGAAATCTATTTTTTTTGGTGATATCATTCAGAGGCCGATAATCAATGACGAACCGAAACTTTTTGTTCTTTTTTGGAACGAGGAAGAAGGGACTCGACCAAGGGGATTTGGATTTTCGAATAATACCCGCCGACACCATTTCAGCAATTTGTTTAGATGCTTCATTCCGCAAAGACTGAGGCAAACGATAAGGTTTTCTATAAATTGGACCACCGCTGGTCTCAATAACATGTTTTCCAACTAAACAACGCCCCAAGTCATGCGTTCCAGAAGAAAAAATAGTTTGATTACGATCTAGCAACTGGCCAAGCTCTGTTTTTTGTTTTTCAGACAAATTATCACCAAATTGATACTCCAAAATTTGCAAAACCTGGTTCCCGAACTCCAGTCTAACACCCAAATCGTTCAGTGCCGAAAGACCAAGCAAAACGTCATAAGGGGCAGAATCGAAAACAGCAAAGTTTAGAGTTTTGCAGACTCCTCCAGCTTCCACTGGCAAGGATAAAATATTATAATAATGACATTTCTGAAGATTTGCTAGGTAACAAACTCTGTCCACGGAACGTAGAAAATTGTTCAAATTGTTCTCGTTTATAAATCTGGACGAAACAATATTTAAATTGGAGCCGGTGTCAACAAAAGCGTTCGTAAAAATGTCATTGTTCAAACAGACAGGAACGAATGCTCCCCCAGGCTGTCCTGTGGCAGACACTGAGGACAGTATCAGTTTTTTGTTGGTTCCTCGTCACGGCAAACTCTTTTGATGTGCCCTTTTCGATTGCATTTTTCACACACTTTATCCTTCCAGCAGAATTTCGCGACGTGACCTTTTTTGTGGCATTTAGTGCACACGACATCACGAATTGCAAGCGATCCTGGAACACTCTTTGAGAATATGTCTTCGCAACGAAGTTTCACAAGCTTCTTGACTATGGCCCCCAAGTCGTCATTTTCAAATTGAGGTCGTTGACTTAAATCTATGAGCTCAATCAGACGTTGTCGAATCATTTCATCAACTGCAGCTGATGTTGTGAGAAATCTTTTGGCCAGTTTGCGAAGTTGACGAACAAACTCGACCAGATCACCTCCGAATTCCAATTCCATAAATGACTTTAATGGGTTGGTCGCTGGAGCTATTTGCAGCTCTTCCAATTGCTGTAGAATAGACACGTACGTCGATCTTCCGTCGAAACTGACTACATCCCCCAACTTTGATATGGCATATTTTAACGTTTTCAACTTTTTGTCATCAGTTATTTCCAAAAGTTCGACGAAAGCCTTGAATTCTTTTAGCCAAGTATCGATTGCATCAACGGACTGGCACACAGGAATGAGTTGCACAAATTCCATGATATGTCACTGCGCCAGTATAAAATGCGCTATTAACCAAACTCGTATAACTATCGTAACAAACTTTTAATAATCGAAACTACACAACAAAGTCACAGATATAGCTACTCATCAGCTGTTCTTGAGTTCAACGCACATATCGCTCAGTTTATCAATAGTCATTTGTCACAAATAGTAAGCAACAGAGTCGCAGGGGTCTGGGGGCGTTAGCCCCCAGAAAAAAATTGGGGGAAATTTTTGATTTTTAGGCAAAATTTGGTCAATTGGAGACGTAATGGAAATTTTTTCAGGCCGGGCGATAAAAACCAAAAGGGTTGGCCTTGTTGACAATTTCTTCAGGTTCGACGAAAAGGAGGAGGTCACGACCCCCGCGACCCCCCCCCCTTGGCTACACCCCTGTAGACCACAGAGCCTCAAAGTCTCGTAGACCCTATTTCTGATTTGAAACACATTATTGTGAATGATAGTGCGTGAGAAAACAATCTGAATCTGGCGGTTGGCCGTCCTTAGCCAAGCCGTGGGCAGCAATCAGCGTCAACTAGACCGTAAAAATATTATCAAATAATTTGGAAACCCTACGTCTGGTGGATTCTATGAAAAACTTGTGCTAGGTTGAAAACCTTCTGTGTCTACCTTGACCTTAGATGACCTTTAATAGCAAGAGTACATAATAGTGTCTTCTATAGTAAGTCACTAATACAGAGTGAGACACATGTATGTACTCTTGTATCAGTCTAAGCAAGAGAATCAGGAACAAATGCATTTCGTTATTTTAAATATATGACGCAACGGTATTTTTGTGCAAATTTGTTATGATGTTGTAATGTGAATTGGTTCAAAATATTATGTACATATATCAGATTTTTTTCACTCATTGAGCGGTCTTTTGTATCGTGAGCAATACTTTTCTAGCTTGAGACGTGGAATAGGACAAATAAAGCACATAGTGTTATTCTTGCTATTCGTTCTAATTGTTTATTGACAAACTGCTATACTTTTTTGAATACATACGCATTTTTAGATGGCTAAAAGGATAGAATTAAAATTTTAAAAAAATTTGCTGAATAGCACCCTCATTTAGGATCGCGGCACAAAAAACTGTCTTTTTCACTTTTTACTAAAACTTGAAAAAATTCAAATAACTCAAAAAGTGTCTTGACCCAAGAGAGTTAGATAAAGCTGTGGACTAGAAACGTTGCAAAGCTTACATCTTACCTAAACCTACTATTTAAACCAATAAACTTTAGAGTGCCATTTTGTACCAGGAAATGTACCAAAAATAGATCTAGCCAGAGTTGCGTGTTAATTGATCATTATGTAAGATATGTACTATGTGGTGTGGGTGAAATGAAGTTGAAATAAATTAAGACTAACTTGACCAAAATGGTCTGACAACGACAAGTCTTATAAGTTAGATTGTGTAAAGGGGTTATACCTAAGAGTTCGCATTATTTCTACAAGTTTATTAGGTTCGCACAAAGTTTAAGCTTATGTAACTTAATGCTATTCTTTAAGTGAAATAAGTAGTTTACAAACTGCCGTCTGCTGATGTGTAGAATTGACAGAAATGTTTCGGCAGAATTTTTGAATACGGTTTGGAAGGTACATACTACATATCTCAACCTTCCTTGCGCGAAAAAAATGGCTCATTTGGCCTTGTAATTTATAAGGAACTGCCTAAGGACAAAATGATAGGGTCAAAACTTTTTTGGACTTTTCAGATTTTTCGATTACGTACAAATGGATCAACCTCAAGACTTGTACATCAATTTTAAAACCGTCGACTTCAAAAGTCATAATTGATGATTGATTGATGACTGATTAATTGATTGACATTAATTGATGCTTTTTAAAAACAGCTGTTTCACCAATCAATTCACATTAAATGGCAATGATTCATAAAATACTGAACTTGAAATCTAGTTCACTTCTAATTAGTAATTCAAAATTAAATGAAGTGTTAATTTCAAAGTAGCTGTCACTGAAAAATTATATATATATATATATATATATATATATAT